>JAJONR010000594.1:0-134228 GCA_029582245.1 Solanum etuberosum | reverse complement strand
AGGGTACAAAATACATGATTTGATTATGTAGAGCACAAGTTTCATAAAATTCTTGAGAAATATTATTCAAATCACTAGCACTATAAGTGTCAAAAAACCATGTTTTAAACCGGTTCCATTTATTACTCAAAACCTCTTTCTGAATGTACTTTCTTGCCAGTGATCCTGGACTAAAATCTATTTGGTGTACATTCATCATTAAGTTTTATTAGGATCAAAATCCATTTCGGATACAGAAGGAATATCCTTATCAAAAATATCATAAAAATTGTCGTTAGCTTGAACAATATTCGTTCGAGGATCAACTTTTATTTTATTAACAAGTTTATTATTTTGATCAGCAGATATAATAGTACAAGAAATCGTAGAAGGTATGGTATGCAAAGAAGCAGCATGATTACGAGCTGGACCATACACTGGTTCAATTGGTGATATATGTTGAATAACAAGCAATCTTCTATCAGAAAATGAATGTCTATTATATGGGACACTTCTATCATCAAACTGAATGCAAATCCTACCATCTCGATTTTGTGTAATATGAGAATATTCAGAATTAGTGACAGCATTTGTTATCTGACTTGGGGATATAACAGAATCCAGGGTCCAAGTTGTTGAAAAATTAATTTCTTCCCATTTTATAGGTCTTCTAGTAGTGACCTTAGATTTAACAAAATTAGTTTCCACCAAAATAGTCTGATCAGATGTATCATATAACTTACATTTCGGGTTTAACGTAGAAAGCAATTTAAAATTAATTATATATGATAAACAAATTAATTCAGATTCAGGTGCCTAATTATAACCATTCGTTTTAATATTTAATGTTAAAGCATCAAGAATATTAACATCAGTTAAAGATAATTGTAAATTTGGTTGAGTATTAAAATATACAGGACCATATGCCACAGTGGACTCAATCAAACCCATTAAAGATTGTCTAAAATTTAAATTTTTAGCATCACAAAGAGCAGCTAAAATTGTCTCAGGTTACCGTTTAAGAGTTAATGGTTTAAAAGCAATTTGAACCATGCCAATATGCAAGAAATTATACTGATTTTTATATAAATCGATATCTCATTTATTTAATAACGAATAGTCTGTTTAGACGAATTTAACGCCAAAGATTGCTCAGTAGTTTTTATTAACTGTTTATGAGATATTTTATCAAACCAACCATAATCATAAATAGTTTTAATATCAACTTTAGGAATAGTCCATTTGTTTAACAAATTCAGATTCTGAGGTATATCGACCTCTTCCAATCTTGTACTTTTAGTACTTACTTCTCCTAAATCAATGTTTAAAACATATTTATGTCGTATACTTCACATATCTCTCATATTTACCATGAAAGTTCCTAGGCTCTGATACCATTTTTTAAATTATATAAAGAATGGGTTAAAGTCTGATATCTTACTCTTCTAACTCTTGATACCTTCCCATTTGTCTATCGAATCTCTTCCTTGTTTAACTCTTGCTAATCATGTATGGCAAAAGATTATTGAAACTGATGCTTCTAATATTGGTTACAGAGGAATATTAAAACAGATTAATCCTAATGATAAAAGTAAATATTTGATTAGATTTCACTCAGAAAAATTCCTTATAAGGATCTGAGAAATCATCTTGGTCTTGTACTGCATTTTATGTTAGTAATGCTGCTGAAAAGGAACGTGGTGTTCCTAGATTGGTTATAAATTATAAACCTTTAAATAAATTCTTAAAATGGATAAGATATCCTATCCCCAATAAAAGAGATTTGCTTTCAAGATTATATGATGCTAATATATTTTTAAAATTTGATTTAAAATCCAGTTATTGGCAAATTCAGATATTTAAAGAGCATACTTATAGAACTGCTTTTAATGTTTCCTTTGGACAATATGAATGGAATGTTATGCCTTTTGGATTAAAAAATGCCCCTTCTGAATTTCAGAAAATAATGAATGATATTTTTAATCCTTATTTGAATTTTATAATTGTTTACATTGATGATATTTTAATATTCTCCAAAATGTTTGAAACACACATCAAGCATCTTGATATCATTAAGAAAATTGTTATACAAAATGGTTTAGTTATTTCCAAACCAAAAATGAGTTTGTTTCAAACAGAAGTTAGATTTTTAGGACATAATATATGTCAGGGTAAGATTACTCCGATTCAACGATCTATTGATTTTGCATCTAAATTTCTGGATGTTATTACTGACAGAACTCAGTTACAAAGATTTTTGGGAAGCTTAAACTATGTATCCCCATTTTATAAAAAAATTTCTCGTGATTTAGCCCCTTTATATGATAGGCTAAAAAAGGATTATAAACAACCTTGGACTGAAAGTCACACTAGTCTTGTTAAAAATATTAAGGAACGTGTTAAATCTCTTCCATGTTTAACTCTTGCTAATCCTGTATGGCAAAAGATTATTGAAACTTATGCTTCTAATATTGGTTACAGAGGAATATTAAAACAGATTAATCCTAATGATAAAAGTGAATATTTGATTAGATTTCACTCAGAAAATTGGACTGAAGCCCAGAAAAATATGCTATTGTGGCTCATGAAATGCTAACAATAGTCAAATGTGTTTTGAAATTTCAAGATGATTTATATAATCAAAAGTTTTTGATAAACACTGATGCTCAATCTGTTAAATACATGTTTAACAAAGATTTTAAACATGATGCTTAAAAATTGATATTTGCTAGGTGGCAGGCCCAGTTAGCTCCTTTTGATTTCGAGATTCAATATAAAAAGGGAAGTGATAAGTCTCTTCCATATTTTATATCTCGAGAATATTTAAATTCATAATGAGTTTTTATAAAACTTTTATTGATGAAAAAACTTTAGTTACTATTCTAAAGATAATTCCTCTTAATAAAGACATGCAGGAATTAATAATATGTGAAATCATCAACGATATTATTAGAGAAGATTTCTCTATACATGATTATGAAGAAATTGTTGATATCGATAATGATAATTATTACAGTGACTATTATGATATGTCCAAATAAAACAAAGTGTTATGTTTGCAGGATGGACCCTCCTTGGACTACCAAGGGCAGAGGTAGGAATAATAATACAAGGAAAAAATCATCTCCAGTTTCATCCTACAGATCCTCTTCTAACTCCCCAGTTATACAAATGGGAAGAAGAAGTTTGATAAACTCAAAAGTCTCTCAAAGTGAGGCTTCATCTTTAGTACAACTGGAAGATATTCCAGAAAACAGTCTATTATACGCACAACTACAGGCATATTTGTCTCAAAAGCAAAGTGATACTTTTGCATCAATAGCTAAAGAAGACAATGATGATATCAAGTCTTATGAAAAGTTATCAAAAAAAGAAATGATATTTCTTTTGGAAAACTCTGAAATTCAGAGAAAAGAAGAACCCTGAAAGATATTCCAGCGATACCTAATCAACGGATTATATTTCTCGGGTGAGTCATACAAAACCTGATCGTATTATGAGACTATATTAATAAGCACTGGTAGTGTTGAATTTCAACACTTTTCAGGCTACAATACCAGTGAAAATGTTTATAACTTCTCAAAAATGATAATTAAACAGATTATATCTGTTGAAGACTGGGGTATATCCACTATGAATGAAAGGCAGATCAGCCTAAACAAAATCGCTATGAGTTTCACCTACTGGGACTATATTCAGGCTTTTGATAAAGTCCTCTATTACAATTATGATAGACATAAACACACGTGGTTTATAAAAATATGTTCAAAGATATTTGCAGGACCAATTCCTAATTAGTTTTTGAATTGGTGGTCATACCACGGCCCAACTACAAAAATTTTGCCAGATTCATTTCTTAAATTATATAAAGAATGGCTTAAAGTCTCACCGGACCTAAATGAGTTATACCATACAGATCGTATATGTTATATAGAAAAAATAGACCAAATTTATTTTTTCATTGAATTATCTATCCCTTGGATTCATAAATGGACCCCGGAAGTGGGATTCATAGAGGAATAGATTCCTTGTTTATACAGAACTTTTTATAATAATTTTTGGGACAAACTGATGAAAAAAGATCCCAAAAAAAAATCATTATATGGACAAGAACTGCTGGATCTTATTGCAAAAAGGATCCAAGAATATTGTGTTACTCCCCAAAAGAGAATAATTGCTGATAGCTCTGTTAGGCATATTGCCAGAAAAATATCCATCCAAGATGGAGATAAAGAAGAAATGATCAACAATTATTTGGAAGAGGTTAAGAGGAGTCTGCTTCTCAATATCACTCAATATGAAAAATCAGACACTTCTATGAGAAGTGAGACAAGTGATGACGTCACAGATGATATTCAAGAAGCTCAACCTAGTGAGTCAGAAAAAACTACATCAGAAGATACTCTGAGAAAAGCGGAAGATTTCCTCCGAAAATTAAAAGAAAAGGACAAACAATAGAGTTGTCTCTACAGTAAAAGTCATCAACAACAGTAGATACATTGTTGATCAACAATAGATACACTGTTGATCAACAGTAGATACACTGTTAAGGGAACAGATGGGACCCAACGATAATGTACAAAGATTCGAAATGTTTTTTTTCTTTTCTATATATAAGTTTGTTTTTCAGTTTGTTAGGTAAGAGTTTAGGAACCCCTCTCTCTACTTTCTCTCTCCAATTGTAAATCTCTAAAACTTGTAAAGTTTTTAGTTCACCCGATACTGGTTGGAAGTTAATAGATTAATAAAGTTTCTCATAGGCCTTGCAGTATTTCTCCGATCAAAGCCGTGACTATGTCCGGCTAAAAGATTCATATCTATGTCGATTAACTAACTTCTCTTTTATATTCACTATGAAAGGTCTAGACTTTATCAAAATATAAATAAATTTATCTATGGTTTCTTGATTTAGTTCCAAGATGGTGGTATAGTCAGATTCGATACTATTTTTATTGGATTTGTCTTTGTGACTTCGTCTAGCCAGCCGTGGTTCTAAGCTCGTTAAGGAGTTGAAAAAGGGCGCCTATACCCGGTTAGAACTGCTAGACACATGGGCTCAATAAAAATACATATTAAATCTTGACAGGCCCCTTGCTCGGGTAAAATGATAGATCCTTCCATACAATCATAAAACTATAAATAAATTCATATATATTTCGATTTGGAGATTCGGATGCTAAACTAGATCTAAGTTGACAGTGCGGATTACCGCCAGTCTTCAAAAGTTCCTGTAAATGGTATCATATAATATAATATAATATAATATAATATATAATATAATAATATTATTTAACTATTTTTTTTAACAATCAAAAATTAAGTAGCTAATAATAAATTATGATTAATAAATACTAGCTTATTTATTAAATTAAAATTAAAAGAGACATATATTTTTATAAACTTTCTTTTCTTTAAAATAAAACTCACATTAATAATGCAACTCTTGTTTTCACTTTCCATATATTTTAAATGAAATTATGAAAATAAGAAAAATTAGTTTAGACTCAAAATAAATATTTAAATATTAAAAGGTGCAAAATTTTATGTTTTGGTAAAAAATTAGGTGTTCACAAGAACTCGTCAGGAGCAGACCTCTCGCCCCTTCCCAGTTTTGATCACAAGTTGTGTGAGGCTTCGAGAGTGCCTTATTGACCCATAACTTGATATTTCAAATAGGCAATCTTGCCCAGTTTGTGGATGCTAGAGCATTGAGGGTAGAGAAGGAGATGCCCAAGTTTGTTGAAAGGGATATTGAGAATGCATTGCTCCAGGTTAGAGATCGGATGGTGCAATATCAGAATACTTTTGCATCATATGGTGAGCGGTTAGATAACTTTACCACTAGAATGGAGGCTAGGGAGAATATTAGGGGTAGATCAGTTGAGTTGACTTCTATAAGGGGTGACATTTCTACTCTTCGGGTTGATATGGACAACCTAAAATCCACTAATATCTCTATGTTGTGGGGTGAGGTTCCCTTGCCCGATATTATTGAAGTTTGTGCCTACCTTCTAGCCGAGAGTTGAGGCACCTAGTGGTGTGGCTGAGTAGTCTGGAGATATTGGTGATGATGAGAGAGTTGAGGATGAAGCTGATGTTGATTCAGATTAGAAGACTGATAAGAAGGAGTTTCAGAGAGAGGATGAGCAGTGGATTTCTAAGACTTTGACGAAGCTATAGGATATTGAGGTGATGATGGTGATGGCTATGATGGAGAGTTCTCGTGTGGAGACTTCCATAGTCGGTATTCATGGGGTGTCTTCAGACCCTAATATTCCTCCTTCAGATGTGTCGGGCACTGATGCCCTGGTTGATTCTACCCTGCCGAGTGCTGCTCCTATTTTGTTGGGCACTGATGCCCGAGATGTTTTCATACCCTCCGAGACTCCATACCAGAGCACTTCAAAGGCATATCCTGTCGGGGGGATTTTTATATCAGTTCTTTGCAGGAATTATATTTTTATTGCATTAAGGACACTGTTGTTTTATTTTGGTGGGGTGAGGGCACTAGTGCCTATATTCCTCTTTTTTATTATATATTATTATTTTTAGTTTTATTTTGAGATATTTGTTAAATTTGGTATTTTGAGTTTTTGTTATAATAGTTGTATGTTTGATTCATTTTGTCTTTCTCTACTCTTTACTCCATGAGTTTGGTAGTTGTTGAAATGCTTGAGTAATCATTGTTGATATTGGAGGATTGATTGTGTTCAATATCAATGTCTTGGATAGTTCTTATGATGACATATATGTTTTGTGTGATTGTTCAAGAAGAAATCGGTCTAGCTTCACTTTTGATTGATTTTTTTGCTTCTTATGTTTACTAGCTACGTATTGATGTGAGCCTTGCTATGACCATCACATGCAAGTTTTTTGATTTTGTAGAGCTTTGCTAAATGATTGTGTTTGAAGTGCCATATGTGGTAAGGTCCTACTTGAAAGCATGCTTGTTCAATCCTTGAATTTACCTTGTTAGTCTAATTGTCCAGCTTTGGTGAATGCAAGAAATGATCTTGGGCACAAATTTTGAGAGGAAAACTAAATGTTCATACATTTTGCGACTACATTGTGAGGGTGTGCAAACATCCTGGTACCATTTTAGCCTAAACCATTTGTTTTCAACCTTATTGAAACCTCTTGAGCTAAAGAGTCCCTAACTTCTCACCTATAATCCTTTTCTAAGCATTGATCTTGTTGAATAGTCGAGTCAAGCCAAAAGCCTAATTTGGGGTGTGGAAAGGAAGGAGGGACAAAAAGGCAAGTGGAAGGAGAAGAAAGAAAAAGCGAGACCCATTTTTGAAGTTTGTTACAAAAAGAAGAAACCCCTCATTAAAAAGTAAATGAGCAAAAGTTTGAAAATTGAAATGAAAAAGAAAGTGTGATGAAATAAAAGGGGTATCAAATAAATGGAATGAAAAATTAAAGTTTGAGTCTCCAAGTGAAAAGAACTTGAGAAGAGGTGAAATTGAATACAACAATGATTTGAAATAGTGAAGTCACTCAGTCAAATTGATCATACTTTACCCTCAGTCCCATTACAAGCATGAAAAGACCCTTGAGATCTTGCATAAACTAGGTTATGTGATGATTGGAAAATATGGACAAACCTATGCGATGAAACTTGCATGTATTTCTTTTTCAGATAGTGAGAGTTGTATTGATTCCTAAATTCTTGATTGATTTTCTTTGTGAGAGCACATAATTGTTCTATACATGAGGGCACCTGAATACATTTGTTGAAATATGGTTTTCCATAAGAAAAGAGCACTAGTGAGCTTGAGCTTGGTTTGATACTGGCTAGTCATCATTTGAAGCTTTTTGAGCATGAGTGAGTGTTGCATATGCTTGAGAGTAGTCTTGTGGTGGCACTTACATGTTAAGTCTCATTGAGATTTGTTGTAGACACCCTTGTTGAACTAATTGTGTTCTTGATTACCTTGAGGAGAAGAAATTTTTTAAGTTGGGGGCGTTGATGAGTTGTAGATTTACACTCATTAGAGGCCTTTTTGGTCAAACAATTAGTTTCTCCAATGCCTAATTATGTCCTACTCTGATGGTATTTTGATGTTTTGTAGCTATGAAGGCTAAATGACAAGAAAAAGATGATAGAAGAAAAAGAGGCCAAAAATATTTAAAAGAATGAAAACTCCCAACTGGGAGTTGCCTAACCAAAAGGGTGGATCGCCCAAGTAGCCTGACCTCGCCGAAAGTGACAGTGCTCAGATTTGAAGATATTCAAGGAAGGTCGGCGGACTGAAAATGAAACAGTTACTTACCAAAGTGATAGGGCAAACTAGAAGACCATCGCCAAAGGTGACAAAACTTGGAAGAAAAGAGAAGGCTTAAAAGGTGAACAAAGGTGGTAAACGTAGATCTGCCTAACGTGAAAGGCTGACTCAATTGAGTCCGCCAACTAAGGTTCAAACAACTGAAGCCTGAAGAGTGTGAAGATTGAGCTGAGGAACAATTGATGATTCGCCAAATATGTTTGGCGAGCCTGATTAATGTAGCCGAGTTGGTCACATATTGGATTTTGGGCCAAACTTTGGAAAACTATAAATTGCCCAAAGGAGAGAGAAATTGTATCTTATTTTGGAAAAGAATTTCAGTTCCTAACTTTGTATGTGTTTTGGAGAATGAATTTTTGAACTCAAAGAAAAATATTCAAAGTTTTAGGGGTTTTCAATACAATCTTGTAATTGACAATTGAAGGTTCAAAATTGAAGTGGGTTTTAAAGATTATTTCATAATTTCAATTCCCCAATGACTAAAATCATAATGGGTATACTTTCTTTTGCTTTTATGATGTCTGGTTAAAACACCAAACCAGCGGAGTGATTATGGAGTTGGGTGTTGATTTATTGTAGTGGGTTTTATATCTTTCTCTATTCAATTGTTGTAGATTCATGGATTTAAACTAATTAGCCTGAGGTGTATTCATAGGTTAAGGTTGCAAACATAATCCTAGCCTAGATCCTTGATTGAAAATGGAAGAGATTTATTTAGGTGCCTGCAATTCAGATTTGTTTACTATAGTGTTCTTGAAAGAAAAATTGTTATTCCATTCTAGTTGCCCAGATCTGCTCGAAAGAGAGATTCTAGTAAGGTATTGGGTTGATTTGTGATTCAGATAGATGAGACTGAAAGGAGATTATATGATTTAATGTTATAAGATCGAAAGAAGATTAGTGTTATTTAACTTTACCCAGCATATCCATGATTGTTTAGCGATATTCAGCAAGCACAATTACCCCTATTTGACATCGATACAAATCCCTGCACCCCTAGATCGTCTTTTACTTGTTTGAAAACTTATTTTGTTCTAGTTGTGTTACTCTATATCAAAACTATTTTCGTAAATTTGATGGAATTATCCACCCTTTTCGTTTAATTGCTACAAATGAATTTATTTACAATCTAAATTTCCTAATTGAATTCCTTGCATTATATCACTCTTTGTGGAATTCGACCCCGACTCTTAATTATGTATTTTTATTGATGACGATCACTTATTCTCTTACTTGTCTCTAGGATAATTTGAGCTTTATTAGCAATCCCGATAGATTTGTTTGTATTTCAACCTTTATGTGATGTTTTATTCCTATTTTGTTATTTTAGTATACAAAAAAATAATATTGACAATCTACTATCATGTCGTAACATACATTAAGTGACATGAATTCCTCATTAATCATACTTTAGTCACACAATTAGACATGTAATTAAAATTTAACATCTAATGGAATTTATATTCCTCTTGTCCTTCTCTCGTTCCAGGCATTTTGTCTTCTCAAAATAGGTTTAAATCATGATCTGGATTGGTAATGTTGGATTATATGCGATTCTCGCATGAATTTTTAGGTGTATTATAATTTGGCTAGGCCTTTTAATACCTTCGCACAATTTATAAACAGGATCATCATGAGCAAGCCCGGTAGAATCTTTTAAATTTTCAATATTAAAGTGATGCTTCATTACTATTTTATCATTTTATTACACATCTAAATAATACTGATTGTTTATTATCATGTCGTAACAAGCATCATGTGACATTAATTCCTCATTGATTACATTCAATTCATGCAATTGGACATTTAATTAAAATTTAAAATCTAATGAGTTTTACATTGCTCTTGTCGTTCTCTCATGACTAGACTTTTGTCTTCTCGTAATAGGCTCAAACCTTGAGTTATATTGGAAATGTTGGATTATATGTGATTCTTGCATGATATTTTTCGGGGTATTAGAATTTATTCAGGACTTTTAATACCTTTACACGTTAAAGAAATAAGATCATCATGAGAAAGCCTAGTAGTTTCTTTTCAATTTTTACCTTCACCTAATGCTTTATTCCTATTTTGTCATTTTAGTACACATCCAAATACAATTGACCATCTATTATCATGTCGTAATATACATCATGTGACATTAATTCCTCATTTATGACATTTTAGTCACACAATTGGACATGTTAGTAAAATTTAAAATCTAATGAGTTTTACATTGCTCTTGTCCTTCTCTCATGCCTAGACTTTTGTCTTCTCACAATAGGCTCAAATCGTGAGTTGGATTGGTGATGTTTGATCATATGCGATTCTTGCACGATATTTTAGTGTAATAAACATAAAAAATTCATGTGTGAAATGCATATAATCCAACATTATCAATTCAAAAAGGATCATGATTGTGAGAAAACAAAATTCTAGTCACGAGAGAAGGACATGGAAAATATATTCTGACCAATCCTGAAAATATTGTGAAAAACTTACCCAGACAGATCAATGGGCCTCACAATGGAAAGCCCACCACAAGAAGACAAACTTGGTCATATACAAATTTGTGCTTGTGTTGAGAAAGAATCATTAGGGTTTCCTAACTATTAATATAAGAGAGCCTACTCAAATTGCTTACATCTTCCGCAACAAAAACCACCACATATGAGGTCCCCCGTCTAATATACCATAGAGGACAACGATAGATAATAAATTCCCCTCCCCCCCCACCACCACCACCAGAACGTATTTTCTTCTTTTGATGTAATAGAGATAAGAAGATTTGGAGCTGGCGAATGAGATTTACAACGCTAAAAGAGATTTGTATCAAGAAGGCTATAATTAGCTCAGTACTGATTAAGATATGTTATTTATGATAACTGAAGTATATACAATTCATTTATGATAACCATAAGTCAGAATTCACAATAAACTTTTCGGTTTAGTGTGAATATACCCATGGCAAATATAATGGTGCATATATACCCCATCGTCTAACAAATGATTCTTATTTACCATGTTTGTTAACAAATCTATTTTACTAAATTAAAAAGAAAAAATGATTTTTTTAAAAAAAAATTAAAAAAATGTTGTGACTTTAATAAATTACCTCATCCATTTTTAACCCCTCTATACCTAACATAAAAAAAAAAAAAAACCCAATCATGCAATTTATTGATTACGAGAAAATAAATAAGAATATAATTTATTTTTCTAACAATTATTTTTTATTAAACTCAATTTCCTTCCTTACGAACACACCATACGTTGTAATTCATGTATTATTTTTGGTTCTACCTGAAATAATCATATATTTTAAAATAAAAATTAATTATATAGAAAAATTAATTGACTGCATGAATTAACATTAATGTGTATATAAATCACTTAAATTACATTATTTTTTCAATTTATTTGTCTTACTTACATATTTCACAAGTACCAAAATCAACTTTATCAATAAATTCAACACCATATGTGATATTATCCTTTATAATTTTATTTTAAATTATCACATTTTGGGCATTGCAGTGTTTCACACTATGCTTTTGGTAAGGGTGACAAGTATTCTGAGAAAGAGGAAGTAGTACTAAAAGAATATTGTGAAACACTTCTATAACCAAAATGTCAGAATTCAAATCTTATTTACAAAGGATAATACCACGTATGCTATTGAATTTATTGATAAACTTTGATTTTGGTACTAGTGAAATATGTAACTAAGACAAATAAATTGAAACAATAATGTAATTTTAGTGATTTATATACACATTTAAGTTTATTCAAGCAGTCAATTAATTTTTTATATAGTTCATTTTTATTTTAAAATATAAAATATTTGATTGTTTCATTACATTGGTAAAACCAAAAACGACACATTAATTAGAACGTAGGGTGTCTTCATAAGGAAGGAAATTGTGTTTAGTAAAAAATATTTTCTAGAAAAATAAAGGAGTTCTTATTTATTTTCTTGTGTTCAAAAAATTACATGATTGGGTTATTTTTCATTTGGGTTAGGTCTGGAGGGGTGAAAATGGGTGAGGTAATTTATTAAAGTCACGTAACATCTTTGAAATTTTAAATAACAATTTTAGGACTTTTCTTTTTAATTTAGTAAAATTGATTTGTTAACAATCATGGTAAATAAGAACCACTTGTTAGATGATGGGTATATATGCGCTGTTATTTTTAGCAATGGGTATATCCGCTACATCGCAAAGTTTATGGAAAATTTTGAGTTATGAATAGCATAAATGAATTGGAAATACTTTAGTTATCATAAATAACATACATCAATTAAGAGAGCTAATTATTGCCTCTTGATCTAAATCTCTTTTAACGTTGAAAATCTAATGCGACAACTCCAAATCTTTCTATCTCTATTACATCAACAGAAGAAAATATGTTTTGGTGCTTGTGGTGTTGGGGGGGGGGGGGGGTTATTGTCTATCGTTTTCCTCTATGGTAGAATAGATGGGGGACTTGAGAGGAAGTGGGTTTTGTTAAGGCAGATGTAAGCAATTCGAGTAGGCTCTCTCTTATTTACAGTTAGGAAAGCCTTGTGATTCTCTCTCGACACAAGCCCAAATTTGGGCCTGAGCAAGTTGGTCTTCTTGTTATAGGCTTACCATTGTAAGGCCTATTGACCTGTCTGAGTAAGTTTTTCACGATATTTTTATTATTGGTGATGATATATTTTTCCATGTCCTTCTCTCGTGAGACTTTTGTCTTCTTACAATAGGCTCAAATTATGATCCTTTTTGGATAGATAATGTTGAATTATATGCAATTCTCATAAGATTTGCTTAGGCGTATTATACTTTGCATAAACATTTTAATACCTTTTCAAGAGAAAGACATGAGATTATCATGAGCAGTCCTGGTAGACTCATTTTAAATTTTAATCTCCACATGATGCTTTGTTCCTATTTTGTCATTTTAGTACACATCTAAATTACACTAATTTTCTATTCATATTGTAACATAAATCAACTGACAGTAATTCCTCATTGATGACACTTTAGTAACGCAATTGGACATGTAATTCAAATGAAAAATCTGATAGGTTTTACATTGCTCTTGTCCTTATCTTGTGCCTAGACTTTTGTCTTCTCACAATAGGATCAAATCATGAGCTGGTTTGGTAATGTTGGTTGATATGTGATTCTCGCATGAATTTTTTAGGTGTATCATAATTTACCTAGGTCTTTCACGGGATCATCATGAGCAACTCCGGGAGAATGTGTTAAATTTTACACCTCACTTGACACTTTATTCCTATTTTGTCAATTTAGTACACTTCTAAATAATACTAACCATCTATTATCACGACCTAACATACATCATGTGACATTAATTTCTCATTGGTCACACTTTAGTCATGCAATTGGACATGTAATTAAAATTTAAAATCTAATGAATTTTACATTGCTTTTGTCCTTGTCTCGTGGCTAGATTTTTGTCTTCTTACAATAGGCTGAAATCACAAGCGTTTTTGGATTGGCAATATTGGATTATATGCGATTCTCACATGATTTTTAGGATATATTAAAATTTTACTAGGTCTTTTAATACTTTCTCGCGATGAAGAAATGGGATCATCATGACCAATCCTAGTAGAATCTTTTTAATTTCAACCCTCACTTGATGCTTTATTCCTATTTTGTCATTTTGAATACACTTAAAAATAATACCAACTGTTTATTATCATATCTTAATATACATCATGTGAAATTATTTCCTCATTGATGACACTTAAGTCACACAATTGGATATGTAATTAAAATTTAAAATCTAATGGGTTTTACATTGCTCTTGTCCTTCTCTCATGACTAGACTTTTGTCTTCTCACAAGAGGCTCAAATCGTGATCCTTTTTAGATTGGTAATGTTGGACTATATGCGATACTCATACGATATTTTTAGATGTATTATAATTTTCCTAGGCCTTTTAATACCTTCTCACGAGGAAGACATGGGATCATCATGTGCGCAGTGACGGAGCCAGGATTTTCATTAAGGGGTGTCAATGGTTGTAGTAAAAAATAAATAGTTATGAGGCTAGTAAGGCTTGAAAATGTGATCTCATGTAACTTTCATGATCCTTTAACAACTAGACTAAACCTTTAACTTGTTTCAAGAAGTGTCAGTACTTGTATATATATTTATTAAACCAAAATTTGACCTCTATATACAATGTAATTTTCCGGTGAAGGGGTGTTGCTTGACACCCCTCGTAAAGGGAGGCTCCACCCCTGCATGTGCGATCCCAGTAGATTCTTGTTAATTTTTAATCTTCACATGATGTTTTATTACTATTTTGTCATTTTAGTACAAAGCTAAATAATACTAATTGTTTATCATCATGTCGTAAAAAACACCATCTGACATTAATTCCTCATTAATTACATTTTAGTCACACAATTGAACATGTAATTAAAATTGAAAATCTAATGAGTTTTACATTACTCATGTCCTTCCCACGTGCCTTGATTTTTCTCTTCTCTTCTCTTCTCACAATAGGCTCAAATCATGACTTATATTGATAATGTTGGATTATATGAGATTCTTGCATGATGTTTTTAGGGGTATTATAATTTGCTTAGGACTTTTAATACCTTTACACGATAAAGTCACGAGATTATCCTGAGAAAGCCTAGTAGAGTCATTTCAATTTTTAACCTTCACGTGATGATTTATTCCTATTTTATCATTTTTGTACACATCTAAATAATACTGACCATCTATTATCATGTTGTAACATACATCAGGTGACATTATTCCTCATTGATAAAACTTTTGTCACACAATTGGACATGTAAGTAAAATTTAAAATCAAATGTATTTTACATAGCTCTTGTCTTTCTCTTGTGCCTAGACTTTTTCTACTCTTAATAGGCTCAAATCATGAACTGGATTGGTAATGTTTGATCATATGCGATTCACGCACAATTTTATTAGGTGCACTATAATTTACCTAGGACATTTAATATCTTCGCACGATGAAGAAACAGGATCATCATGATCAAGCCTGATAGTTTCCTTTTTAATTTTCAAACTTTACGTGTTGTTTTATTCCTATTTTGTCATTTTAGTACACATCTAAATAATAGTGATCGTATATTATCCTATTGTAACATATAGTCACGACCCAAAGTCGGGCCATGATGGTGTCCACTACAACCCAACTAGTGGACAAGCCTAAACCCAATACACAAGACGGGGAAGAAACAAATTAAAGAGAACATAACTAAAACAAAGTAGAAAGACCAGAATAAGATATATATATATATATATATATATATAGAAAGAAGGTTCGTATCATATATATGTTTGCAGTACGATACAAAATATACAAAATAGACCCAAAAGTGACCAAGAGACAAACTAACACAATTTACCAATCTCCGAGACCTGGTGTAACCTATACAGGAGCTACTATGAACAAAAAGTCATAAATATATACAGAGAACTAACTGATCCAAAATAAAAAATTAAAGTCAATACAAAAAGAGGACAACAGCAAGTCTCCAAACGTCGGGAGCTCACCACAATCCAAGTCTGGGACGGCCACAGGAGATCCAAGCGCTCACTATTGAGGGTGGCTCGAGCTGGGAGCTGGATCAGAAAAGATGCAGAAGTGCAGTATGAGTACCAAACATGGGGTACCAGTAGGCATCATAGGCCGACCGAGCTTAGAAAGATAAAATATAAATAAGAAGCATGATGAAACTAACAAAGAAAAGGGCAAGCTAAGGCAAAATAAGCTAATAAAGGAGAACATGTAAGATAGAATTCACAACCAGCAAGGAAACACTCGAACAAAACAACCAACACACCCAAAGTAAGTCATTCAACACCACAATGTCAAACTCCAATATCAGGACATATCATTAGCCCGGAAGAAACATCAAGCCGCCTGGAATGATACCTCAAGCTTATTTGCAAGCCAATAACCTGGATATGCTCATCCACAAGTCACCTGGTATGGCACAATGAGCTTACCCATACCGGGATATCTGTATCCACGGGCCGCCCGGTATGATGCCTCAAGCTCATCTACAACGCAAATGAAAAGTAAATTGTAGCCCATCCAATCTATTAGGCCTCCCAGAATGGTACCTCGAGCTGATTAGAGTATATGCAGCTAAAAGGTGCAGTAAATTTTTTACCACTTTTATGCAACACAAGTCTTAAGGTCTTCAAACTCATTAAGAATAACCTCATTTATTGTCAATAAGTCACTTCCTTCTCAACACTCAAACAAATAGGCACTCCATAGAAGTATCATCACAATCACCTCATGGCATACACATAGAATCGGGAAGAACTACCCATCACACTACAAGAGTACTAACCTAGGACTCCTGCTAATCCAAGCTCACAGACTTAGGCCCGACAGTTTAATAAACAACCAACGAAGAAGCACATCTCAAGAAATCCATACAATCATCCAAACCAACCAAAAAAATCAAACACCACAAAACCCTAGGTTTCACGCCACCTAGAAGCAAGGTCTAAGGATACTACTCACACAAGGATTGCCTAAACTAAGGCCTTTCTGACTAAAACTTAAGCTAAAACAACCAACTTATGGCCATAACTACCCAATGAACCGTAAAACTAAAAAGCTATCAAGAACACAACGAGTAAGTTAATACGATTTCAATGATAACCATATCACTAAATCCAAAAACAGACCGGAAATAGGGCCTAAAACAGCCCACAAATCGACGCAACCGAATTACGTAAAAAAAACCCATCATACTGTCCTTATTGGGGTAAGGATCTTGTGCATGAAAGATGGGCGCAAATGAGACTCTATTCAAACCTCAAATGTAAAAAATACATTACTTTCAAGTTTAAAATTGAAGGAATTTAAGGTCAAAATGAGATTGAATTACAAAATTGAAGGCATAAAAGCGTAGAGAAGAGGAAAAGGAAGAAAATTACCTTTGAAGCGCAAAAAAAAGCCAAGAATTTCTCCAAATAGCCTTACTCTGAGCTCTTAAGGATATGGGTTTTTCTTGAAGGAGAAAGAACGAAAATAGGAATTTAATCCCAGTGATTTTCGCAAAAGCGGATATTTGTTCACTTAAGCGGAAAAATGTTCGCTTAAGCGAACCCCGCCTAAAGAGGCGCCCTTCGCTTAAGCGACCACTTGGTCGCTCAAGCGACCTTCGCAAAAGCCAAGGGTGGGTCGCTTAAGCGACCTGTGCCCCTCTGGTGTCCTTCGCTTAAGCGCCCCTTAGTCGCTTAAGCAGACTTCGCTTTAGTGACCAAGAGTTCACTTAAGCCGTCGCACTAGACACTAGCAAAAACAGGAAAAAGGCCTAAGTGTCCAAATCATCGAACAAGGCCTCCGAATTCATTCAGAGTCCAAACGACGCAAACCAAAACTGCAAACCACTTGGTAATGACATTCCGAACTCAACTAAAATAATGAAACAGCCATCCAAGGTCGTATCATCCTAATGTTGACCAAAGTCAACACTTTGACAAAGAAAAAACACAAAATCTCCAAAAAGCTAAAACTCTCCCAGACACCCTTGGGAATCAAACCAAATGTCGTTCTAGACTAAATTTAGCATTACAGAGCTAACTGTGTTGACGAAATTTTAGTCTGAGCACATTTACCAAGAAGGTTGCGCAAAGTTACATTTTGAGAAAAACTCAAAAGCCAAAACACTTAACTGAACCAACTCCAAACGAAAGACCAAAACCCCAAACCAATCATCAGTCTAGATCTGAATGGCCCTTTCGGAGCTGATGGAACAGGCAGAATTCTGATCCGACATCAGAACCTCTGATGTTGACTAAAGTCAACTCTTCTAAGCTTAAAGCTTCCAAAACTCAAAACTCATACCAAACTCATCGGAACACCTCGGGGAGTGTACCACCCAACCCCAGCACCATACACAAGCTATAGAAAATAAAGAAATTACCCCGAGGGTCATTACAATAAGTAGCACTTAAATGACATTCGTTCGTGAAAGTAAAGTAAAGACAATACCTAAAGGCTCAATAAGATGACGATACCGGGTCCGCATATCAAGCTCGATCTGCCAAGTAGCCTTCTCGATCGGACGGTGCCTCCGCTAAACCTTCACTGACAGGATCTTCTTAGACCGTAACTGCCTAACCTGCATGTCTAGAATGGCCACAGGCTCTTCCTCAAAACTCAAAGTCTCATCAAGCTAAACCGACTCCCAGTGAAGCACGTAAGACTCATAGGAACGTATCGCCTCAACATAAAGACATGAAACATAAGATGACCACTGGAAAGAGATGGAGGCAAGGCTATCTCATAAGACACCTCTCTTACCAACCCCAAAATCTCAAATGAACTGATAAACCTGGGGCTAAGCTTGCCCCTCCTCCCAAACCTCATCATGCCCTTCATGAGCGACATCCGCAAGAACACACGATCACCAACCATGAACTCTAAAGGTCGTAGCTTCCGATCCGTATAGCTCCTCTACCTACTCAAGGCAGTACAGAGTCGCTCCTGTATCACACAGATGATATCCATAGAATCTCTCATTAAGTGGGTGCCCCATGGCCTAACGTCAAAAATATCAAACCAACCTACTAGAGAACGACATCTCATATCATATAGTGCCTCGAATGGTGCCATTTGGATGCTTGAATGGTAGCTATTATTATATGCAAACTCCGCCAATGCCAAATACTGATCCCACTGGCCACCGAAATCAAAAACACAAGCCCGAAGCATATCCTCCAAAACCTGAATAGTCCTCTCAGTCTGGCCATCAGTCTAAGGGTGAAAACTTATGTTAAGCTTAACCTGGGTACCCATCTCCCTTTGCATAGACCTCTAGAAATGTGAAGTGAACTGAGTACCACAGTCTGAACTTATAGAAATTGGCACTCCATACAAATGGACAATCTCTCTAAGGTATGTCTGAGCCAATCTATCTGATGTATAAGCACTCTAAACTGGTAGAAAATAAGCTAACTTGGTCAATCAATCAACGATTACCCAAATAGAATCAAAACGCCAAAATGTACGCGGCAAGACCACCACAAAGTCCATGGCTATACGCTCACACTTCCCATCTTAAATGGGTAGCCGCTATGTCAAACCACCTGGTCTCTGGTGCTCGTACTTTACCTACTGACAGTTCAAGCACCTAGCCTAAAAGTTGCAATGTCCCTTCATCCCACACCACTACTAATGTTGCCACAGATCACAGTACATCTTCGCAGCATCGAGATGAATAGAATACCGGGAACAATGAGACTTTTGAAGAATCAGCCCAACTAACTCCCCTACTCTAGGAACACAGATACGACCCTCAATGCTCAAGATAACCTCCGGATCTAAGGTCGACTTCTTAGCCTCGGTGCTAAGAACCCTGTCCCGAATCATCCTCAACTATGGGTCATCAAACTTTTGTGCCCGAAAGTTCTTCATTAAGGAAGATCTAGCCTCTACATAAGCAAAATTACCTTTGACGTGCATAAAATGGCCAACAATTGCTCCAAATCGCCTTACTCCGAGCTCTCAAGTATATGTGTTCTTTTTGAAGGAGAAAGAATAAAAATGGGAATTTAATCCTAGCGATTTTTACAAAAGCAGACATTTGTTCGCTTAAGCGAACCCCACCTAAAGAGATGCCCTACACTTAAGCGACCAGTTGGTCGCTTAAGAGACCTTCGCAAAAGCCAAGGGTAGGTCACTTAAGTGACCCCCGTCCCTCTGGTTTCCTTAAGCGGACTTTGCTTAAGCGACCAAGAGTTTGCTTAAGCCGTCACACCAGACAACAACAAAAATAGGAAAAAGGCCTAAGTGTCCAAATCTTTGAACAAGGCCTCGGAATTACTTCAGAGTCCAAACGATGCAAACCAAAAGTGTAAACCACTTGGAAACGATATTCCAGACTCAATAGACACCACGAAAGATCCATTTGAGGTCGTCTCATCCAAATGTTGACCAATGTCAACACTTTAACAAAGAAACAACACATAAACTCCAAAAAGCTATAAACTCACCTCGACACCCTCGGGAATCAAACCAAAGATCGTTCTAGACCAACCTTGGCTGTTCAGAGCTAACCATGCTGACGGAATTCGATCCCGAGCATGGTTTACCAAGAAGGCTGCCCCAAGTTCCAATTTCAGCAAAATAAAAAGCCAAAACGCTTAATCACATCACCTCCAAACGAAAGCCAAAAAACCCAGTCCAATCATTAGTCCAGACCAAAATGGACCTTCCGGAGCTGATGGAACGTACAAAATTCCGATCTCACATCAAAATCTCTGAATGTTGACTAAAGTTAACTATTTCAAGCTTAAAGCTTCCAAAACTAAAAACTCACACCAAACTTATCTGAACACATTAGGAAGCGTGCTACCCAACCTAACATCACACACAAGTTATACAAAAGCTAAGGAAAGGGGCAAACAGGTAAAGCACACAAAAAACACAGAAATGACCCTGAGGTTCATTACACATACATCATGTGACATTAATTCCTCATTGATGACACTTTAGTCATGGAATTGGACGTGTAATTAAAATTTTATATCTAATGGTTTCTACATTGCTCTTGTCCTTCTCTTGTGCCTAGACTTTTTTCTTCTCACAATACGCTCAAATCATGAGAGGAATCAGTAATGTTGGATTATATGTGATTCTCACAAAAAAAATTAGATGTATTATAATTTTCCTAGGCATTTTAATACATTCGCATGATGAAGACATGGGATCATCATATGCAAGCCCAATATATTCTTTTTATATCAACCTTCACGTGATGCTTCATTCCTAGTTTGTCTATGTAGTACACATCTAATTAACATTGACTGTGTATTATCATGTTGTAACATACATCACGTGACACTAATTCCTCACTTATGACACTTTAGTCACGTAATTGGACATAATCAAAGTTTAAAACTTAATGAGATTTCCATTGCTCTTGTTCTTCTCTCATGCCTATACCTTTTTTCTTCTCACAATTGGCTCAAATAATGAGCTGGATTGGTAATGTTGGCTTATGTACGATTCTCGCACGTTTTTAGGTGTATTTGTTAGAATAGGAAAAGGTTTATACAATGATTATGTCTCCTGTTTAGCCAATGATTATGTTAGCAAAAGTTTGGTCATTGTGTATCTTTTTTTTTACTATTTTCTCATATTTAATTTGCATAATACTTTGCATTTTCTTGGCATTACTTTCCCATATCCGATTTGTGTCGCACCGTGCATTATTGTGGAGATTAATTTCTCATATCTTATTTGTGTAGCCCTATGCCATTTTTTCGATGACTACTTTCTAATATACGATTTATGTAGCACCGTGCCATCTTTCCAATGACTACTTTTTCATATTCATTTTGTGTAGCACCATTCTTTCTGGTGACTACTTTTTTATTTGTGTAGGGTTGTGCCATCATTCTGATCCTAGCCATATAATTTTCTTTTTTCAGTAGAGTCGTGTCGTCAATCTAACCCTACCCATATAGTTTTATATTTTCCAGTAGGATTGTCTCATCATTCCGACCATACCCATATAACTTTATTTCTCAAGTTGTGACCACTTTCAGTCATCAAATCTAATAATACGGCGCATGTGCATGTTTTGGCCATTTTTGCGTTTTGTCCTTTTTGTTTCAGATTTACTTTTGCCCAAAAAAGGGGGATACTCAAATATTTGGGCTCAATAACAGTGACATTTTCTCTCTCGTGGCTAAAATAGCATATGCCCACCTTTTTCTATCTATGGTTGTCGTTATCCATTGATTAAAGTCCTTTTTAATTAGTTGGACATTAAGAATATTTTTTTCCAAAATGATCTCAAGGATGAAGTCTAAATGGAACAACCACCTGGTTTTGTTGCTCAGGCGGTATCTGGTAGCCTTGTATGTCGATTGTGTAAGTCACTCTATGGTTTGAAATAATCTTCTCATGCTTGGTTTGGGAAGTCCAACACTGTAATTTTATCACTTTGTGTTTTATCGACATTATGCATCAAATCAGTATTTCATGAGAAGACCAATCACATTGAGATTGATTGACATTATGCATCAAATCCAGTATTTCATGAGAATACAAGCACATTGAGATTGACTGTCAATTTTGTGAAGTCGAGTGATCAACTTGCAGATATCTCACGAAGCTCCTCATCGGTCCTCATATTAATTATATTTGTAACAAGCTAGGTACATGACTTGTATGCACGAGCTTGAGGGGGAGTGTTAGAATAGGAATATGTTTATACAATACTATTCAGAATAGGAATAGCAATATGTGTAGTAAATAGTATCCTACTTGGTCCTTCAATAAGCTCTTTAACGGCTCCTAACGGTCCTTCACTGCCGAGATGGCAGCGAAACCATTGACAGTTCCTCTCTGACCACCGGACACAGTCCATGAGGAACATTCAAAACGACTACTGACTCTCCAACAACAATGTCCTTCAAGTCTGCCTTACAACATTGATAAATCGAGAATCATTAATGAGAGCGGGGTGTCGATTTTGGATGAAAAATGGTGCAAGTTTCAAGAAATTATTACGCGAGTTGAATCAGGTGCCATTCGGATTGTTCCAGCAAATGAAGATGAAGCAACACACTGTCACCTAGATGCGATCAAAGAGGACGATTTAGAGAAAATCACAGCTACAAATCTGGGAATGAATACTCTAAATCGAAGCACTAAAGATGATTTTGCTCCAAAAGTGAACATTGGGAATCATAGAAGGGAAAATGTAACTGCAAACAAAAATCCATCTAATTTGATGAAAGAATCGGGCAATGAAGATTTTTAGCACTATGGTGAAACTTCGGTAGATGAAAGTCAGAGTCAAATTCAACACCAAACCACTCATATGGAAACCATCAATATTTTGGACTCTGAGAATGAGGAAAGAAAGAATTTCTTAAGACTCGCTTGAAGATCACACAGGTAAACTTTATAATGTTCAACCTCTTAACTGTAACTTAGCTAGTAATGGGGATAGTTCTGGTTCTGGTAAAATGTTGCACAATTAGGAGGGAGAACTTGATAAGAATGCTGATAAGGAAAAAGGAAAAATCTTAGAAAATCACTAACAAGGCATACTTTATATAGAAAATTAAAGGAAGAACAGTTCCAAACAAACACATATCAATGATGCTTCTAAAACAAATTGTAAGCCTGATGTCCCTAACAACACTACTCTCCAAATATCAAACAATTTCAAAGCTTTCAAACCCAACAATACTTTGCCTAAAAATGTAGATCCAAAAACAATCAATGTCACTCCCCATCCAGAAAACCAACCTCTTGTTCAACTAAAACCAAAAGGTGGTGTTATACCTACACCACCACATCCTAATATCACTCATTCCATGGCTACTAAATTAAGAGCCAGGAAGCCTGAAAAGACATTCCAATACCCATCAATCCTCCAAAAATTACTACCAAACAAGGATACTCTACTGTTGTTGTGAAAAGAGAGGACTGCATGGTTAAACTAGCTGAAAGGTGTAAATTTACTCTCATTGGGAAGTTCATTAATACCATCCCTAAGATGGAGATCATCAGGAAACAATTCATCCTACAAACAGAATTGAAAGGAGGGGTGAAGTTAACTCATTACAATTCTTAACACTTTTATATTGATCTTGATAATGAATATGACCATGCTAGTGTGCTATTTAAGGCTATAATGTATGTTGAGGCCCAATTGATGAGATTTCTAGTACGGACCACTACATTCAAACCTGAAGAAGAAACCCCTTTGGTGCCTGTTTGGGTGATTCTAGGTGAAGTACCTTGGCATTGTTATTGTTCTGAAGTCCTTAATCCTCTTCTTTCACATATTGTAAGGTACTATTTCTAGATTTAGCTATGTTAGATGCTGGAAAACTTAAGAAGATAAATGAGAAAGAAAGGAACTTGCTATTGATAATAGATTGTGTAAGAATCTTAAACACAATTTACAACCAAGAATTTTGTCCGTATGGAGTGAACAAAACTCCCAGAAACTGATATTCAAATATATATTCAATCCTACTTAAAAATAATCCTAACTAGATATGTATAGGATACATATTGTCTACAACAAACAACTAGAAAACCGTAAACCCTAATCTGATAGTAGTTATAATATTGGTAACTGCTGGAGAATATCCAGGAGGCAGTTACCTAATGTTTGGCCGACTGTTTCCATCTTCAGTTCGAGACTCTCTATTTCCCCTTTCATGTTTTCTTTCTCTAAAATATGTCTTCAAAGGTGGGTTCGTATCAGTGCACCCCCCTTGAAAAGAGGCCTTGTCCTCAAGGCGAAAGGAAGGAAACTGACCAGCTAGTAAGTCATACTCTTCCCAACTAGCTTCTTCAATAGGACGATGATGCCATTGAATGAGTAATTCTAAAGTTGAACTCCCAGGTCCCCTTCACCCAACGGTGCGATAGAACTTTTTCAGGCTACACCATGAATTTTAGATCAGCTGAAAGCGGTAATGGTGGAGGTGATGTAACATCAACATATCCATGAGCAGGCAGAAGCAAGGAAATATGAAAAATAGATGTACCTTCGCCGTTGGAGGCAACTGCAATTCGTAAGCAACAGGACCTATTTTGCGAACTATTTTATATGGCCCAAAGTAGCGAGGAGACAACTTCTCATTAGGACGTTTAGTCAAACTCTTGTGACGATAAGGTTGTAGGCGAAGTAGAACAACATCACCCACATTAAAAGAAAATTCACGTAGCTTTGAATCTGATTGAGTCTTCATACGAGATTGAGCCTTCAAGATATTGGACTGCAGTAACTTTAACATCTGGTCACGTGCCAAAAGTTGCACTTCAAGATCAGAAAGTTTAGTTTTACCAGGAACAAAAGGATGTAATGGTGGTGGCTCCCTCTTATACACAACTTGAAAAGGAGTCAGATTAGTTGATGAATCCTAGCCCATGTTGAAAGAATACTCAAACCAAGCTAAGTATTGATACCATGATTTAGGCTTTTCATGAGCAAAACAACACAAATAAGCTTCAAGGCACCGATTAACCACCTCTATTTGGCCATCAGATTGGGGATGGTAAGAAGTACCCATACGAAGACGAGTGATATCGCTCAACTACACTTCATCTGATTCTAAGTGTAGGCGGTCGCAATCAAGTATAAACCCAACTAGGAGTTGGGGTCAATCCCACAGAGAGTGATACGGTAAAGAATTCAATTACGAAGTGAAATGGGGTTCTAATCGTTTGTAGAAGTAGACATTTTTGAAACAGTAAATTAAATGGCAAGGGGTTGACAATTAATGTCAAATGGGGGGATTTGAGTGAACAATTAGCAACTACGAACAATCGGAACTAAACAAGTAGAGAGGGATCCTTGGGAGTGTGATCAATTGAATGCCAATTTCGCTAAATGGGTGATTATTATTTACTAGAAATCGTTGAATCTTAGTGGGTAGGCTAGGCTTTAGGTACAATAGACATTTCTCAATCAACTATCACGAATCAAGTGAGTTCTCTCGAACATCGACAAGCATAACACATATAAACATCCCAATACCTCAATCAATCTACTTTTTCAAGCTAGATTAGAAGGATTGAATTTAGACCCACTTTCTCAAGCTAAGTCTACAATAACCCAATCACTACAATCATCAATCAACAGTTTTAACTCTAAAACCTCTTTCTCAAGCAAGCTTAGAATACTAAGCTAGAATTGTATTTGCAACTACAATTCATCAATTAAAACTCAACTATCAACTGAACCCACTTCAAATCAACAATAAAATCAGTAAATAATAACACCCATAAGCTAATTGAAGCATTCAATCACATAATCACACCCCCAAGAATTGGAGTTTTATCCACACATAATAAAGAGCAAGAAATAATTACCAACTATGTTTTCCATCAGCTTGGGTAACAATCCAAGTCTTCAAATGCTCCAATTAAAGCTAGAAATCAAAACCAACCCTAAATCCCTACTCAAAAAGACTAAAAATAGTGGTTAGAATGTTGAGGATCAAAAACCCAGGACTAGATTATGAGGGAACTCCGTTTCTTCTTTTCAAAATTCCATTTATACGTTCCTAGAATTGCAGCTTCAGAGTCATTCGACGAAATAAATCAGGCTTCGCCGACCTGATCGGTGACACATCGAATGCTCCTTCCCATCGCCTTCTTGGCTTGGCCTTTCACCATTTCTCTTTTGTGATTTTAGATGATCGAGGTCGGGCTCGCCGACCAGTTCGCCGATGGGCCAAGGGCTCTTCTTCTCGCCTTTTTGGCTTGCCTTTTCATCAATTACTCTGTAGCTTTTGGAGGACTAAATTAGCATCACCAACTATTTTGGCGATTCATCGAAATACCCAGCCGATCGCCAAGTTGATCTTGTCCAAGGGCTAGCCTCCTGGAACTTTAGGTAAGGTGAGGATCACTCGGCGATTCACCGAGTATCTTTGGCGATTACCAGCTTTGTTTTACTTCAGCTTTTTCGCTCCTTTTTGCCCGGTAATGTTCTTGCGTTGCTCATTTGCCTTCCGTGCTGCAAATTAGCATTTTATCATCAGTTTAGAGCATAAAACAGGCATTGAGGACACTAAAACTTTGAATATTAAGCCCTAAATGAGTCGAAATCCCCGACACATCAACACCTCCAACTTAAACTTTTACTTGTCCTCAAGTAAAACACAGGATCAATCAGTTCAACAGAGAAGTCTAAAATAGTGCTATTCAAGACTCAACATGCATGCACACGAGGTTCAATCTACCCATGTAATGTTCAATTATGCACTACAAGTCTCAGACTATGACTAGCCATCATCAAATAGAACTCAAGCTCACAATTCTTGCTTCAAATACGAACTCAAGCTCAACAAAAGTATTTGAATGCCCTCACATCAAGAATGATTCCATGCCCACACAAAGCTCATCAAATTTAAGAATTAAGGAGTCAAAATCAACTCTCACACTTCCAAAGATAAACACATGCGTGATTCTATCCATAGGCTTGCCCGTATTTTCCAATCAACATGACATTAAGCTCAATCAAGAAAACTAAGGTCTTTCAAGGCTTGTAACGGTGCTGAGGGTAAAGGCCTGATCATTTTGGCTTAGTGACTTCTACCTTCGTGAAGCATGGCTTGCAATTCACTTTTTCTCATTTTCTTTCACTCTTTTTAATTTTCACAATCCACCCTAAGTTCTTTTAAGCATGATCCATTGGATACCCCTTTTCTTTTATCCATTGCACAAGATTCCTTGCAACATTCTTTTTCAATCTTTTTCCTCTTTTGCTTTTCTTCTCCCTTTTTTTATATGGTGGGGTTCCATCTTTTTCAACACAATCCATCAAGGGAAGATTTTTCACAAACTTCTTGAGATCCTCATGTTTCACCACACCCCAACTTAGGCTTTTGGCCTAAGATGGCTATTCAAATGGACCAATGCTTCATGAAGATTTTAGGTGATGGGGAAAGAGGTCAAATGTGTTCATGTTTTTTTCAAAGAAAAGGTTACACTCAAATGGTGCCAAGCTAGGTTCACACTCTCACAAGGTGGTCACAAAGAGGTATAGTAGCAATTTGGTTCACTCTCCATAAATTTGTGCCTAAGATCATTTCTATCATATGCCTACATTAGTTGATTGGATCAACGGGGCAAGTTCTAAGTATTACCAAGCACATATTTCAAGATAATCTCACCACACATGGCATTCAACATAATCATCAATCAAGATTCTACAAATTTAGCTCGCGTGGAATGATCATCACAAGATTCATTTCAGCAATTAGCCAGTCACAATGAGATGACAAGAGTTCACACATGACTTATGCAACTTTAATTTGCCTCATTGGAATTGCACAAACATATCATTCAATAAAGAGCACTAGTCAAGTCATCAGTATTGATCACAACCGATACTCAAATATGCAAGAGAACAACCACATTCACAAAAATCAAGAGGCACAAAGATAGGCTACAAAAAAATGATCACCAAGATATGTACCACCCCGCCAAACAAAACCTAACATTGTCCTCGATGCAAATATAACGCATGTAGCTAAAAAGGGAAGAAGGTAAGGATTATTGTGAATGAAAAGAGTAGAGAGGAAGACTCTTCACTTCGCGCCCCATCGGCAAGTGGATGCCAGGTATGCCAAACCATTCGGCGACTCTCCAAGATGGCATGAGCTCGTCAAATTTTTCCAGAGAGATGGGCTGCCAAATTTGAACAAAAAGGCAACTCAGTCGGGCTCGTCGACTGGTTCCACGATGCACCAAAAGTAGATGCAGCTTGATACGCTCAAATTACACCTCCCTAAAGAAGTATAAGTGATCTTTGTCAAATAAAGAACCCAACTTGTAGGTTGGGGTCGATCCCACGAGGAATATGGTTCAGACTTAAACTTAACTCACTATTATATCCGATTAGTCAAACTATTTCTGAAAATAAGTAATTAAGGGGGAGGGGGGGTTTGTGTAAACAAGTAAATGATTGTTGATCCAGTAACAACTGAGCAGGATTCAAACTTTTGATTATCAATATGAGAGAGAAACTAGGGCATATGTGTTCCCCATAAGCTCTTAACGCGGTAATCCTAATAATAGTAATCATTTCCTAGTGTTTTACATGAAAAGTTGGTAAGATAGGTATCCCTAAGTGATTGGTCCTCCAAATAGGGAATTTCAGTACGCACCTTGGTCCGGCTACGAGTGTATACTTTACTAACCCTTACCTTTACCTCAGATTAGACATCACATCAATGTATGGCTTAGTTTTCACCCTCGCACCAATTGACATTAGACTATTAGATAGCATCCACTAAATCTCTGTTGCTAATTCTTTTCTCATTAACTACCTCCTTGGTCCGACAAGTAGCAACAAGGTGAGTTCTAATACGTACACGCGTTAAAAAGACTTCTCGGCGAAAGAATTACCAGTACATGCATAAACACTATTCAAGAATTACTTAATTATTATTCATACGTTGTTAATTGATCATGGTTCACACAACCCTAGTTGTGGATTTATCTACTCATGCTTGAAAGAACACAATTCATGTTTTGATAAAGAGAATTCATGAACTTACAATTAGAGTAGAAGAAACCCGAAATCTTCAATTGAATTGCATAGTCAAAATCTTGTAAAACGAAATTAGGAAATAAATTTTGCTAAAGTTGCGAGTTAATTTCACAAAATACCAAGAACTAAAAGTAAACTATATTGTCTAACCCCCAAAATGAGGTTTACATACCCTATTTATAGAAAAACTTGTCCTAAACAAAAAGAAAACAAAATAAGGAAATAAACCTCTGGGACGCGGCTTCATTTGACGACTTTGACCTACGGACCGTGGGTCGACCTATGGTCCGTAGGTCCCTTCCATAGCTCCATACTTAGACTCTTTTTAATCAGGTACTGGAACTTAAACTCCCAGAGTCAATCGACGGATGTGCAGGACGGCCCGTAGGTCGACCTACAGTCTGTCAGTTGCATCCGTGGTTCCACACTTGGTCAGACTTCCCTGATGCTCCATCTATACCACCCATCGACGGACCATCAAAGGACCTACGGTCCGTAGGTGACTTCCGTGGGTGGCTCCTTCTGCAGATTTTCAGCTGTCATCTCACTCTACCACGTCCAAGCCTATTTCCTGCAAATATAACACAAAAACATTAATTCTAACACAATATAGCTCTAGACACATACAACTTCTAAGTGAAATGTATCAAAAATACCGTAAACTCACGGTATATCAACACCCTCAACTTAAACTAGTTGTTTGTCCTCAAGCGACGCACTAAACTCTAAACGACACTTGTGTAGAAGCAGACATTCAAACTCAAGCAATCACATGGCTTTCTAACTCACATCCCTTATTTAGTGCAAACCTTTTCATCTAGACTCAACAAGCTAACTCATGCGGATCAAGATATGACATAGATTGACCAATATACATCACAACATACACTTTTCACAATCACCAAGGTACCAACTTTCCAACAATGTAACTAGTGCCCTCACTTCAAACGAAATCCCTTTTACACACAATAAATAAAAATTTTGAGTTTAAAAATTCATTCAACACTCACGCTCAGAAGTGACTTCAAGTACAGTTAGTGCTCAATACCATAGGCTTGCCCTTATTTTCACTGCATAGACTCTCCAAACTAGTTACTAGGATCACTATAGGACTTTCTTAGCTTGTAACGTAGGCTCAGGGTCAGGTAGGATATATTTGGGTACTTTTTAGTGACTTTCTTCCCTCCTTGACATTACATTGGCTTTTTACCTCTTCTCTCAACCAACTCTTGACATCTTTTTATTTTCTTTTCTTTCCCTTGACTTTCTTCAACCCTGATGTGACCTTTGACTTTGTAGCTCATATTTTTCATTTTTCTTCTTTTTCTTTTACTTCTTTATTTCTTTATTTCTTTCAGCACTTTTGTCATTCATCTTTTGAACAAAGTCACATCTTTTTCTAAAAAAAAAAAAAATTCCTCTTTTCAACCACAACTCTATTCATACCCTTTTTCTTTTAGTTTCCTTTTTTCAAAGACACCCTCAACTTATGCTTTTTGCAAGGGTTGAGGTACACAATATCTGATGTTGGACTAGGACCACCCTCAACTTAGGCTTTTGGCCTAAGTCAAGGTGCATATGTCCAAAGAAGGACCAGGGCCAAGACAGATTATTTAAGGGAAGGTGAGTTAGGTGTTTAGAAAGAATTGATCTATTTTAGGCTCAAACATTTGGATCAAAGGGAATATTATTTCTTTTGGTTGGATCATTTTAGGCATTAGTGGACTTATCAGAACAAGGGCCTATGATCATTTCCTAGCTTTTGGCCTGGATTATCTTAGCAGGACCAACGGGGGAAGTTCTAGATTGGCACAATACTGTCTGAACATTCAAACTTTTCTCACTCACACTTGGCACGTTGTCTCATTATCAGATTATCAGATTACCCAGTTCAAGTTTTAGCTTAAGTCATGAGGTCACATCAGTTCTTTATCATGTCATATCAAGAGCCAACATATTCAACTCATCAAGCCTATAGATTCTAGCACATTTTACCATTTTTTGGATGGGTATCAACTTCATGTTTTTTATTCCATCATGCTTTTATTCTTCTACTTACTTCTACACATACATTTCTAAACATGCCGGTTCAACATAAAAGTAAACAGGCCTTCGGGGGAAAAGAACATAGGAAAGAAAACCCCAAAGGAAGATTGTGAGTTGGGTTACTCAGAGTTCACCCTAACACTCCAATCCATTTATCCCACCCCCAATAAAATAAAGTGCAACTTCCCTCAATGCACAAAAAGCAATAAACTAAAGCATAGGGTGAAGGTGAAGCAAACCTGTGGCGCAGATGCGGCAAAGACACTCAAGAAATGGGTGGGTCCGGTTTTCTGAAGCCCGCCGGATCAATACTTGGGACGCCATCAGTAGCGCCCATATCAACACTAGTAGCACCCTCAGTAGTGCTCACTCTGCCAGATGGTCCAATATCCACCTCACGGGCACGCTGCTGTCTCAACTCCTTATCAAGTAGGGAAGCTCTCCGAGCCTCCTCAGTCTGCTGGCGCTCCTTCTTTTGCAATATGCGCTCCTCATCAGCATCAGAAGTGCGGTCGGAGTGGTGGCGCTTCCCAGCAGCATGGGAAGAGTCCGGTGGTGGCATAATATCACCGAATAAGGTAGTCATCACCACCTCATCCTCCGGTGCCGTTGGGGCAGACTCTGGCTCAGTCTCTGGGGGAGGGGCTAGGAGTGCAGCAACATTAGCACGGAGGCTTGCCAACTCCTGCTGGAAAGTGGTCACGTCAACGGGTGGGGCTGGCCTCTCTAGGACTCGCAACTCAAAGGCATCCAGGTGCTTATGAATGGCCTGGAACTTCTGGTCCATCATTTGCTCCATCCGCTGCTCAACCCTCACCTCAGACTCTGCTATCGATCGCTGCATCCATGGCTTCACATGCTGAAGTAGAGTGGCCAGTTGTGCCTCCAGCTTCTGGACTCGGACTAGAGGGATGGCGGTGGACCCTGAAGAGGGCGTGGGTCTGGATGAGCTATGAGCCTGACTAGCGGCCGGTGAAGGAAGAGCCTGGACATCCGCTGTAGTGGCTGGATCGGCAGTGTCATCCACTTGCATCTACTCCACATCCGCAGTAAGATCATCTCCCAATGGTGGTACCGCAACCTGTTCTTCTCTGCGAGGTGCAGCTACATTTGCCTCATCCTGAATAAGGCTGTTATCTAGAGTCTTGGTTGCCTGAAGCAACCGGTCACAGTGTCAGACTGGTACCGCTGAGTCCCTGCAAAGCTGGAAGATGAGGCAGGGGAAAGGCAAAGTGGTGGCGGCCTTGAAGTCCCTCTCATGGATCTCCGCGATCAGTATACGGACAAAATCTACCTCAAGCCCTGCTACCATGGCTGCAACTATCACCGCTCGGTCCCATGTGACCACATTGTCCGCCTGAGTAGGGGACAGTCTGTTTCGCACCAACAGCCAGAAAATTTTTGCAGCAAAATTCAGGGTAGCCTTCCTAATGCCCAGGCTCGGAGTACTAACCTAGTCTGCGCGCTCTCCATCTGTGGCAAGGTGTCGTGCTAGCCACCTAATAAGTGACTCCCTCTGCTCGACATTCCTCTGAAATGCCCCGCTCAGAATGATGCCCATGCGATAGTCAAACTCTGCTATATTGATGGGCAGAGTATGGTTTGGGCCATAGATAAACCTACGCAGGGTGGTCTCGGAGATGTCCACAGTGAAACCCCGTACAAATGTAGCCGCAAGTGGAGACTGAGCGGCGCGCTTGGCCTGCTTTGAGATGGACCCTCTAACGGTGGCGGCATAGAAAGCGTAGAACTCCCTGACTATTTCCTCGTTGTACGTGCCTAGGGGCCATGCCATCCACTCACACTTGTGCCTACAGAAGAGCTCCTCAATGACTGGAGCGGTGTGGAGGCTACCTGGGAGAACCCAACGCTCCTCAGTGACTAGTCAGGCCATTTTCTTGTGCTCATTTAGTATGCGAGCATCGGTGTATATCTGAAATTGGCCCTCCACACATCACATGTTAGGCTCCGTAGCAACTGGTGCAGGCTCAGAACGGGGGGGTACTAGAGTATCTCATGTGCTATCAGACGCAAATGAAGAGGCAGTGCTGCCGCTGGAGTTAGAGCCAGATGGGGACTCGGAGCCAGCCTGTGAGCCGATCGGTGTGGCCCCCTCCTCAGATTGGGGGGCAGTGACCACGTCGGAGCTCACTTGTCGGGCTTTGTTCCGTGTAGTGCGGGGAGAAGTGGGGGAGGTCCTGGTGGGAGGTGGAATGTACTCCCCATCCGTATCCTCATCGATCAACCAAAAAGAGGGAGCAACGAATTTTGATTTTCCCTTGGCGGCGTAGGTCGGAGCTTGCTTTGGGGCCATGGTACCTGTGGAATCCTAGTTAGTACCAATATAGTGCAATAATACTAATGGAATAATTTTAGAACAAGAGTAGGACCAAAACTAAAAATCTAAAAAAATCTTGACAGTAGTTGAACTGTCGACCTACGGTCCGTCGATGGAACGACGGTCCGTGGGTCCCTTCCGATGGAACGACGGACCGTAGTCCACACCGTGGTTCGACACTTGGTGAGAACTTTGTGTGCAACTGACCTATGGACCCCACCGTAGGGTGACCTACAGTCCGTGGACGGGAAGTCGTGGGTCAGTTCTGTGCCAAGTTACAGAACTTGACTCAATTTTATGCCTTTTCTTTCAATAATTACAAACAAACTAGGTCTATACATGCATTTCAACATGTAATATGGTAGTTTATCATCCTTAGGGTTCCAATTGCACAAAATTTTACATTTTAACACATCAAACTACGAACCCTAAGTCAAAACATCCAATTAGACCCATTACTTGATTTATTCGGTTTTAAGTAACTACACACTCACCTACCATCATACCAAGGGTGTTTCTAACTTATAATTCAACATTCAAACACCAAACTAACAACCCAAGTTCAAGTTCATTGTTGTGATTTCAAATGGAAACTATGAAGAATTTCAAAGTTCAGGAGAAATCAACTTACCTTACAAGCAAACAAAAATGGTGAGTGTGTGTTGCAATGCTATCCGTGACCCTTTGCTAGCCTTTTGACACCAAACCCAGACTTTTGGAATCGTTGGGGAAGAAGAGTAGAAGTGGGGGATTGATTTGGGAGAGAATGAGAGATTAATAGGATTTGGGGAATGGATTGTGGGAGTGATATGGGGGATAAATGGATGATTTTGGGTATGTGGAGGGTTGAAAAATAGTTGGGAGGGAGTTTTGAACGTGGGGGAATGAATTTAAAATGAAAGGTTTTATTTTATAAGAAGTCTGGGTCGGGTCAGGCAAACCCTAGTTTTGGACCCACGAGACCCCGTCGACGGTCCGTGGGTTGACCTACGGACCGTAGGTCAGGTCCGTAGGTTACTCTGACACTTAGAAAAATTTGAAAACTTACCTGGGATCTACGGACGCCATTCACGGTCCATGGATGGACCAACGGACCGTCGATGGGGTCCGTAGACCACTGCACTGCTGTTTTTCTGCAGATTTTGCCTTTCACCCTGCACACGTAGCAACCATTAGGACTTTCTTTTTATATTTTCTGGACACTTTTTAGACACGTACCCTATTATATATCTAGCCAACACTAATACAAAAATAAAACACCTATCAAAAGAGCTACAAAAAATCAAAATAAAAGAGTAAAACTCCTATATCGCAAGGAAAAACCTATAGTTGGCTAGATTGTACATCTTGGGTTGCCTCCCAAGCAGTGCTTGATTTAACATCCCGGCACAACGCAGACCCCTTGATTACTCAGACTTCATCAAGATAATAGGCCTCAATCACTTCTTGCACACTCTCCAATTTCCCCATGTAGACCTTGATCCTCTGCCCGTTCACTTTGAACCTTGTTCTCTCCTTGTTCTCTAACTCTGCCGCTCCATGTGGAAATACTTGAGTGACATTGAATGGCCCGGTCCACTTGGACTTGAGCTTGCCAGAAAACAAGTGCAACCTTGAGTTGAATAGAAGCACCAGATCACCTACAACAAATTCACGCTTTTCAATCTTTTGAGCATGATACTTGTTCATCTTCTCCTTGTACAAGGCTGAGCTTTCATAAGATTTTAGGCGAAACTCATAAAGCTCATTCATGTCATTCACTCTTTGACTCGATGCGGCGCCCCAATCCAAATTCAACTTCTTTAGCGCCCACATGGCCTTATGGTCTAGCTCTACCGGCAAATGGCATGACTTCCCATATACAAGTTGGTAGGGGGACATACCTATGGGAGTCTTGAATGCGGTACGATAGGCCCATAGAGCATCATCAAGCTTTCTTGACCAATCCATTTTGTTGGCGTTCACAGTCTTTGCAAGGATTTGATTCATCTTTCTGTTAGACACTTCAACTTGCCCACTAGAGTGCGGATGGTAAGGAGTAGCTACATTGTGACGAACTCCATATTTCTCTAGCAACGCCTTGAACAATTTATTAAAAAATTGGGAACCTCCATCACTGATAATCGCCCTAGGTGTACAAAATCTGGAGAAGATACTCTTTTTCAGGAATGCGGTGACACTCTTACCCTCATTGTTTGAAAGCACAATTGCTTCCACCCATTTTGATACATAGTCAACCGCAACAAGAATATACTTCATCCCATGTGAACTCACAAATGGACCCATGAAGTCAAGGCCCCAAACATCAAATAACTCAATCACCAATATCGGATTCATAGGTAACTCTTGCCTCTTTGAAATTCCTCCTTCTCTTTGGCAACGGTCACAAGACTTGGCGAAATCATGAGCATCTTGGTGGATGGTAGGCCAGTAATACCCACACTGCAAGATTTTATGAGCAGTTCGAATACCACTATGATGCCCACCAACAGACGATGAATGACATGCCTCGAGTATACTCATCATCTCAACCTCGGGCACATAGCGACGAATAATGCCATCAGCACAAATATGAAACAAGAAAGGCTCATCCCAGAAGAACTTCTTCACATCATGCATAAACTTTTTCCTTTGGTGAAATGACAAATCCAATGGAACCAAATCACATGCCAAATAATTAGCAAAATCTGTGAACCAAGGGATAAGGTCATAAGAAGCTGCCAACACTTGCTCGTCAGGGAATGCATCATTAATTTCAACACCATCTTCAAACTTGATCATAGCCTCCGCCTCTAATCTAGACAAATGATCGGCCACTTGATTTTCTGTCCCCTTTCTATCTGTTACCTCAAACTCGAACTCTTGCAACAACAGCACCCATCTAATCAACCTCAGTTTTGCATCATTTTTCGCCATCAGATACCTCAATGCAGAATGGTCAGTATGCACTATGACCTTAGAACCAAGCAAGTAGGACCTAAATTTTTTGAATGCAAAAACCATAGCAAGGAGTTCCTGTTCAGTCACAGTATAATTCTTTTGGGCCACATTCAGAGCTTTGCTGGCATAGTAAATTGGATGAAAAATCTTTTCTCGCCTCTGGCCCAATACTACCCCAAGAGCCACCCCGCTCGCATCACACATAACTTCAAACGGTTGTCCCCAATCCGGTGAAATAATGATAGGTGCGGAAGTTAATTTAGCCTTCAACTCTCCAAATGCTCTCAGACAAGCATCATCAAAATAGAACTTAGACTCCTTTTCGAGCAATTTGCACAATGGTTGTGCAATTTTTGATAAATCTTCTATGAACCTCCGGTAGAACCCTGCATGCCCAAGAAAACTCCTAACACCCTTTACAGAGATATGTGGTGGAAGTTGACACCCAATTTTGACACTCCCCAATAGAAATTAATCTTCGAGCTTCTTTAATTTCAAAATGATTTGAAACAATTAACTTTATAAAATTCAAAACAATTTTAAAGTTTTTAAAATAACCTTTTCAATTTTATAATTTTTGAATAATAAATATGCTTTATATAATTATGCATATAATTAGTATGTTTTACAAATATTTCAAAATCATCTCAAAAGATTTTGCATTTTAAGTTAAATATTTTATTACTTTAGTTTAGTTTAAATTGCAATTATTGTGGAGTTAAGTAGTGCATAATTAGTCTAGCTGTCATTATAATTAATTAAATTATTTTATTTCATTAAGATTAAGAAGCTCATTAATTAATTTCTTATTAATTCATCTTATTTAACTTGTAGCCGAGTCACCAACTAAACCCAATTTGGCTAGATTGTTAACTCCAAGTGGCTACGATTAAAATTCATATGGTCATTATCTCAATTTCAATTCCTCACCTCATTTCAACCCATTTAAAGGACCAGCTTTGGGCCATTTTAATCCAGCCCAACCGCACAACCCCATTTTTAATTCCCAGCCCACTCTTAATTGCTTTAACCCATTTAGTTGACCCAATCCAACCCCCGACCCGACCCAAATTTTGTTCTCACAAGAAAAGACCCAGGAGCTTCACGTTCAACATCACAAATCCAGAAGCGTCCTCGTCAGCAAGTTCACGGTGTCAAGACGAAGAGCACCCAACGTTCACAATTTCCGCAACTCCAAGCAGAATATTACAAGAACAATTCAATTTTCCATTCCAACGTTAGCAGCAATCACATGGAGTCAGCTTCACAGAAAAATAAAGCAGCAATTCCAAAAAGCAGCACACAGCAGGTTCACGGCGTGAGAATACGCGTACATCCAGTACATTAGATGCCTTTGTCGTCTTCTCCCTTCATCCTTGGTACGGGAACAGCCAGAAATTAGTCCTTGTAGCCACGAGATGGAGACACGTCAAGCTCAAGGACGTTGGGATCAATCCTAGCCCTCTACCCCTCCTCATACCCGTTGGGTTTGTTGAGAAATTTGGAATCGATTCAGTATATTCCTCCTTCTTTGGAAAGAATTTAGGGGGGAATTTAAATTCATGGGCTTGGAATTTCGTCCAATTTTCCAGCCCTTTTCCCCCAAATTGGAACCCTAATTTTGTCTATAAATACCCTCTTCTCCATTCATTGTAGGGTTGGTCATTCTTCACTGATATAGGGATAGAGAAGAAATATTCATATAGAAAACAGAGCTATATAATAGATACAATCAAAGCAGAGAGGAGGACCATTCTTCGATCCTAGCTTCACTCGCTCGGCTTGTTTCTGTTGGAATTTCTCTCGAAGTTTACATGGGTGGTGAAGTCGCTGATCCTCTGCTCGTTCCATCTCGGTTCTACTTCCCCTTTAAAGGTAATACTCATTTCGGTTCAAGCATCTTTTACTCTTAATGTGTTGTTGTTTGATCCTTGACTATGTGAAGTTGTTTACATGTTAGTATTTAGGATTGTTTTTGATTCATTGTTGGCTGCAAATCAGTGATAGAATTTGTTTGATAGTTCATGGTTGTTGTTTGTTTTCATTTCCGAGATGGTTTAATGCTCTTTGAGCTTATACTGATGTCTGTGTTCTTCTTGAATTAATGACCGTTATGCTCGTCTGATGTTTGTTTTAGTCACTTGTATCCTCGTGATGTTGGCTCCCCTTTCGTTAAAATGATTTTTTCCATGTCCTGCTGTGAGTTGGGATCACCAAGAAAGTGTTTGGCTCCATTGTTCTTGTGCTAATTTTCTTTTGGTTTAGATTAATCACTTCTCACTAGTATCAGTAGGTGTAGATTCACTCTATCTTGTTAGGGTCACTTTGTATCATAAATGTTTGCCTTTCGGCAAAAGACCCATGTTTTGTTTCTTCTACTGTTCTTGCCTATCTGATTCTGTTTCCTACATCTTTAGAGTTCACCCGTGGTTAGCTTAAATGTGTTGTTTCCAGGAAGTATGCGTTTTGTTTCAAATCTCAAGATGTTTCTTTTTTTTTTAGTTTTCTTGTAGTTAGTCCCTGGATCATTTGTTGTTTTATTGATGTATACTTTCTTTTACTGTAACTATTTGTATACTTTAGTTAGAAGAGCTATCACCTGTGTGGTTTAAAATTCCGATTTAATTCAAATGCAAAGTCACAGCTGAGATCTTTCTGTGGGTCATTTGTTAAGTTACAAAAATGTGAATCTTTTTTCTAGCTTTGAATTTGACTGCAAAAAAATGTAATTCTTTTATGTCACGAGCCTTGGGCCTTGCAATCTGACTCTCTAACTTGTTTAGTTTTAACTTGTGTTCGCTTCTTGTCGCGTTGCTTTATAAGACCAGTTTTTAAAATATTCTTCCTTCCAGCTCTCGTGTTTAAATTAGCTCAAGTGATTACTTTCTCACAAATCTAATTGAATCAAGTGACTGTTGGTTTGGTTATTTCTATAGGAATTACTCATTATGTGAAAGCATCTCTTTGTCATTGTTTGGTTTTAGTCTTCATATTTAAAAAAAATTATTTCCTAAGCTATTACTTGAATAGTGTATGATGCTAGCATGTGCTGATCTTTGTGTTTGGCACCTGTTATTTCTTGCTAGAGAATAGGATTAGTGCTTTCATCTTTATGCAATTTCTCTTGCTAGTTGTATTAGAGTCTATTTAAATGATGTTCATTAAACGCTTAGTAGCTCCGATTTGCTTTTCTTTTGGTATGAGTTTGAAGTTTTTCCCAGATAATTGCACCAGTGTAAAGTTATTTTATTGACTTCTCAATCCGTGTTAATTATCATGCTCAAAGTAATCCATCCTTTGTGTTTGAGTTTGTGAGTTGATTTTGTCTTTCCCTGGAAGCATGAGTTTGCTTGAAATCTCAGTATGTTGGTTCATTTTATTTGATGTTTCTCTAATAATAAATTGTTAATGGATGATACTTATGCATTTCTTTTGTTTCTGATGCATGTGATCAATTGAGGAGTCCTTTGGGACTTGGGCTTCTATCCTTTGAACCTGTTGCTGGAATTTGAAACAGGTTCCGGAAACTCGAAAACAGGCTGAGATATGGCCTGTATACACTGATATACCTGTTGTTTACACTGATATACAAGAAAAAATGCAGAAATACTAGGCCCAAAATTGAATTACAGGTTTCAGAGGCCAAAAGGTGATCTTATACAACTGTATACAACCAGTATACACGTGGTATACACCTGATATACGGGAAAAATAATCGATATACACTGATATACAGAAATGGTATATGACTGATACAGGGACGGAAATGGGCCCAAAGGCTCAATGGATAGCAGCAGATTTAATCTAAATGGGCTAAGCCCAGTTATGACAAATTTTTAGAGTTAGGACAGGAGGAGAAAAGTTTGGGCCTGCCAGCCCAACACTTTGGAATTTGGACAAGAGTCCAAGTTTATATTTTTCTTCTTTACCATCCTCTTTTTATTATTATTTATTTATTTGTATTAACTCTCTAACATTTTATTTGACTTAGTTTTATTTAATTAAATTCTCAAAGGAAAGTCATTTCTTTTCTTTTTTTATGTTCAAATTGAAATATTTATATTTTTATTTTATTAGTTGTCTTGCCAAGACATGAGTTACTTTTTCCCTAAAAATCCTTTAGGTTTATTTCCTTCCAAATAAAATGGTTTTTCTTACTTAATCAATATTTTCAAAATTAGTCAAATGTTTTAGTCAAGTCATTGGTCAACCGCACATTAGCAGACATTTCGAATGCTTAAACCCTTCTCGAAATGTAAATTGAACCCCGAACCCTCTTTGGATTTCAAATGATTTTTAATCTGTTTAAATCTTTTGAAAATCTTAAGTTTTCTTAGTTTCTTTCAAAAATTAAGTGGTGACTCTCTTTGAAAATCGATTTTTCTTTAAAACTTAAGTTAAGTTTGTTTTCGAAAATTAAAGTCTTTTTTTCTCGATAAAACAAAAATGGCGACTCTGCTGGGGACTTAATTAAGTTCTAACGATAATGATTTGACTATTTGACTATTTGACTATCTGTTGTTAATTGTTGAACTATTTTATCTATGCTTTATCTGTTTAAATTGCTATAAACTGCCATCGCATTCATAACATTTTCTGATATATGTATAGTATATTAAAGAACGGTTTCTACGTAATCGCAGCCGGACTTTTTATACTCAACCCTTTCTCGGAATGATCGGCAATTTATTGGTACTTCAGGCGTCCAATGGTTGTTGTGAGTTTCAGCCTAAGTTGTCCGCTTGGGTTCCCAGTCTTTCAAAAGCCACTCGTAGTCAACTAGTATAGAGCGAAACCAAATCCCGAATTTAGCGCATTTTGAACTAAGTCGACCCAACACCCAAGGCGTGTTGGGCCCATTAGAGGCCCACCTTGTGTCTATTTGGCCCGTTGGTCAATAAAAGACAATCATGCTTATGTGTTAATTGAAGGATGTATATGTCATTTTAAACAAATCAATTATCTAATGGGGTGGGGGTAACTTACCTTTTTCTCTTTTTCTTGAAGGATGAATCCAATGTATGAGCCCTTGAGGACCCGAATGGTGACCATACCCCATTCTTACCTCCAAGTTTGGTGTAAGTTTATGAACAATGAAGACAAGAAAAAGGTTCAAAGACATATAGGCCATCTCCCGTCACTAATGGAAATGGATGTCTGGCCCGATTTGATTGGAACAATGGTGCAATTTTGGGAAACCGATAACATGGTATTCCGATTTGATTCGGAGAAGTAGAAATGACTCCAACTATCGAGGAAGTTCTTGCAAGTTATGAGAGTGTCAGCATGTGCAACAAGAGGAAGCGTAAACCCGATACTGATCTTCTTTTTCCAAAAATATGGGATTTTGACAAAATTAAAGAAGAACTTTCAGTTGTCAAAGCCGAATGGATGGACAAACTTTGCGGGGCAAACATTCCACCTAGAAAGCTTTATTATCGATTTGGACGTGTAAGAGCTTTCGAGAAGTTCAAAGAAGAATTTCTCTCGGAGGAAAAATGGAAGGAAACACGTCCTCTTGCTTTTGCGATATGCCTACTTGGGACAATGGTGTTTCCCCAAGGACCAAACTACACTATCCATCCAAGTGTAGTAATGGTCACTCATGCTATCTTTAATGGAGTAGGCTACGGGTCAGCGGTCAAACACTACAATTTGGCGCCCATGATTCTTGCTGACATTTACAGAGCATTGGATAGGTGTAAAAGTGGCAAACGTTTCTTTCAAGGGTGCAATCTGATACTTCAATGGTGGATGATGAGACATTTGCTCAAAGCCCATGATAAAGAAGAACCAAATCCACTAAGACGACCAAACGAACTTGGAGGCCACGATTGGTGGGTGTATCTTAATCATTTCAACAGAACTGGAGGTCAAGAATTTTGGTATCCAAGACTTCAGGGGTTAAGAGAAGAAAATGTGCAGTGGTCGATCGAAAGTCTGGTGGTAACAAAACAAATGGTGATCCGAAGCGAAAAGACCCCATACTTAATATTTGCCGGATTGAGAGGAACTCGACCATATGATCCAGCTCGAGTCCTTAGACAACTAGAAGGAAAACAAGAGCTTCCCCAAACCGCAGACATGAGGAGATTTACGACGGATCACGAAAATGGCGAAGTCACTTTTACTAGAAAGATAGTTCAAGCATGGAAGGCTCGAAGGGTGTTGGGTGAGCCGGTCCCGAACAGATTTGTACCCGAATGTTCTGAGGAGTACAAAGAATGTTTAAAGAAGAACCTCGCCGGAACCATTGAGCCTGGTCCAAATGTCCCTCATATTATTGCAAATGTGGGTGCTAAACATCAAGTTCGACTCCATCGACTTCAAGAGAAGTATAAGAAGAATGAGTTGGATCATCAACGCCGACATTCAGAAGACGCCAAAGTCACAGCCCAGCTGAAGCAAGAGCTGCGAAGAGCAAGACAATGCATGTCTAAGTTAGATGATAGCATGGAGCAACAAATCCAGTCTGTGGAGAGATTCAGGTATCAGGAAGGGGCTCAGCTAGCGAGAGATCATTTGATACACTATATGGGAAGAAGTCAGTTTCGCCAAGAGAACGAAACTTGGTGAAGGACCAGAAGCAGCTTAAAGTTCTTTATCATCCCCTGCGTGTGGGATTTCTTTTATTTGTACTTCTTTTTGTAATTTACTTTCTGAACTTATTTCCCCTATTTTGATATTTTCGAATGCTATTAATGATATATTTTGGGGATAATGAATTGGCTTAAAAAGACATATACATCCTTCAAATCGTTAGGCCTACCCTTGGCACAAAAGGGTCATATATATGTTTAGGACGCAATATTGTTTGTTTACTTATGTGCTTTGACTGTTTATATGTTGTTTTGAATGAGGACATTTTAGCCCACTCCTTTTTGAAAAAATTCCGAAAATCTCTACAATACCAAATACAAGTCACTGCCAAAATGTTTGACCAAAATTCCTCGAGTCTTGAGTTTCTCAACCAAAACTGAATCCCACTACCAAATCCTAAGACATTACTCTATCATCTCAGGAAAGGTTGCATCACCGCTAAGATGGAAAATGCCAGAATATCTAAGTGGAGTTGACTGAAGAGGAATTGAGGATAAACCGGGAGATCCGAGAAGTAGAAGAAAGAGGAATAGAACTAGAATTCACCACCGCAGTCGCACTAGCCAAAAGTGCCGCATTAGACGTGGAGATGGCAACTAAGAAGGTAAAATTAGCTATCATGGACGAAGAGATAATTTCTATGCGGAAGAAAGACGAGGATATAACCTTGGAGCTTCAAAGGCTGCACGGAAAATACTCTTTCCTCAATCAAGAGGTCAATGTCACCAGCCCCGAAGACACTCAACCTGAAGCTGCTGAAGAAGAAGCCTTGATAAATGCACAATTTTTGTTTTGGGAGTTTTATCGCCTGTTTTCAGTTTCTTTGTAATAAAAAAAATGAATGAATGAAAAACCAAATCCCTTTATATTCGAACTACGTAGGGACTGAATTCTCCTTTAGAGATACGTAGGCAGCCTTTCAAATCCCGGCCCCTATCTTTTTAAAATTTTCTTTTCCCCCTTTCATTCTACAAGGAAACACGGAATTCATATCAACAGATGCCAGGAGATACAGCGAGAAGACCTTAGCTCAACGCAATTCAACCTTCCTGGGTTGCTAGTCTCAAAATAAAATGAGCAACTTCCTGCTTATTCAAAACTCAGTCCCCGTTATTCGTGGGCTAATATGTCCTCAAACGAAGCAACCCTTATGTGTTTATATGTCTTCTATGTGATATTTTGCACCGTTTGTCACGAATAAAAACTAACAGATTTGCCTTTGAGTTGTTTTCTTCTACAGGTACGTAGAACTGGTCTGTGTCGATAAGCTGGCTGATCATCCTTACTTCACAAGATCTAAGGCTCCTAAAGATTCCTTCCCCGACCAAAGCTCACAGAAAGGAAAAGCAGTAATGGGTGATAACAATGAAGAGATTGGTCTAACTGATGTATTCGTGGCTCAGCCCGTTATCGCTGATCAGAATGAATTAATTATGCAGTTGATGCAACAGATCACCGAAATGAGGGTCGAAATGCAAAGAAGGCAAGATTTGCCTAATCCGATTTTTGCTTTCAATGCTCCAGCAGACGGAAGGCCCCCACTCTACTTTCTTCCTTCAAACGCGGAACAAGCTCAAAACCCACCCTCCAGTCCTGCTCAAAATCCCCCCATCATTGATCTAACCGCCTCAAACCCCCATCACGCCTCCGCTTCCCACCAAGCACTACCTCACCCTCAGAATACCAATCTTCATACCTTCTCTCCTCCTCAAAATGCCAACCTACAAGCTCGCCCTCCCCCACAAAACCAGAATGTCAATAATCCGCAAACTTCCCCCCATCACCACCAACCCCCAAACTTTCCCCCAAAACTACCAGGCCCATCAAAATGCCTAGAATCCCTTCATCGCTCCACCCCTGCCTCAAAAAACCACTTTCCAAATCCCAATTCCAAATGAGCTTTATGCCAACTGTTCCGAACTTGATCATTATGAGGAACAAGAAAAAGAGTGGAGGGTTAAAGAAGAGTCGTCCAAAAAGAATATGAAAGAGGAGATCATGAAAGCCATGAAGGAGTTGCATTATACTCCAGAAGTCACCGGGTTCAGTTACGAAGATTTGTGCATCCATCCAAGCCTGGACCTTTCGGAAGGGTTCAAAGTGCCGAAGTTCGACCCTTTTAGAGGAACCGGAAACCCATTGGCTCATTTGAGAGCTTATTGTGACCAACTCGTAGGAGTTGGTAGGAATGAAGCCTTGTTAATGCGGCTCTTTAGCCGAAGTTTAAGGGAAGAAGCATTGGAATGGTTTACCTCTCATGAGACGAAACAGTGGTCTAGCTGGAATGCACTAGCTAAGGATTTTGTCGAACGGTTCGCCTATAATGTGGAGATCGTTCCTGATCGATATTCCTTAGAGAAGATGAAGCAGAAATCGACTGAAAGCTACAGAGAATTTGCGTATAGATGGAGAAAGAAAGCAGCTAGGGTTCGACCTCCTATGTCTGAGAAAGAAATTGTTAAAGTATTTGTGCGGGTTCAAGAGCCCGAGTATTATGATAGGATCATGTTGCTCGTTGGAGCAAAGTTTGCCGAGATAGTCAAGGTAGGTGAGACTATCGAAGATGGTTTAAGAACCGGAAAGATTGCCCGTGTTGCTGCCTCACCCGGATCCTCGGGGCTGTTGAAGAAGAAGAAAGAAGACGTGTCTTCTATTTCTTATGCGTCTGACGGAAAGAAATCCTCAAGAAAATCCTCATTGTACCAAGGTCATTCTCGACATTCGCAAAGTTCTTACCCGGCTTGTTATGTACAAGTTGATTGTCAAACCCCTCCCCACAATTACCAAAATGATCCCCCGCCTATTTACCAAACCCCTCCCCCCGTTTACCAAACTCCGCCTCCAGTATATCAAACCACACCTCCTCATTACCGAAATGCCGCCCCAAACTATGCAAATGCCCAGACAAACTACCAAGCTCCTCCCCCAGTATATCAAACCCCACCTCCATATTACCAAAATAACCCTTCGAACTACCAAGCTCCACAGCCAAATTGCCCAACCAGTCCCTATCCAAGGTATCAAGCCCCCTACCAAAACGCCCCAAATTATCGTCAAATGCCTCCCTCTCAACAAAGAAATTACGATCCTCGACCAAGATTTGAGAAGAAGCCCGCTAGAAATTTCACCCTGCTCATTGAAAGTCGAACAAAACTATTCAAGCGATTGACTACGGCAGGTTTTATTCATCCTGTGGGGCCCAAGCCTGTTGACACCAGCTCTAGATTTTACAAACCTGATCAAAGATGTGCATATCATTCCAATAGTATTGGGCATGACACTGAACACTGTATTAATCTGAAGCACAAGATTCAGGACTTAATCGACCAGAGAGTGGTGACTCTTCAGACTTCTGCACCCAACGTCAACAATAATCCTCTTCCAAACCATGGGGGCGTCGATATCAACATGATAGTGATGGAGGAGGAGTGGTGCACGACAAAGGCAATTGTCTCGGTTGGGCCAAATGACCTCGAGAAAGCTGTGGCTTCGTTGTCCATTAAGGATAAGAGGAAATTTATAATTATGACACCACAGAAGGCTGTTGCCTTGGTGCCAAGAGAAATTCCCCCTCGAGAGAAGTTTGTGATTGAAGCGGCTGCTACTCAAGGCATGACTAGATCCGGCAGATGCTATACACCGGAAGAATTGGTCCAAAGAAGGCAGAGGAAAGATCAGTCTAAAAGGCCAATCAGCGAGGCCGAGGCGGAAGAGTTCTGGAGGAAAATGCAACCGAAGGATTATTCAATTATGAAGCTTCTGGAGAAAACATCGGCTCAGATTTCTGTGTGAGCCTTACTGATGAGCTCACAACTGCATAGGCAAGCTTTGATAAAGGCTTTGGATGACACTTATATGCCCGTGGGCACTAACAGTGATAATTTGGCGGCTATGATAAGCCAAGTCGTTCGAGGACACCGCATCAGTTTCTGTGATGAAGAGCTACCCTTTAAAGGCGCGATGCACAACAAGGCTCTGCACGTCACCATTAAATGTCGAGACAAAATCATAAATCACATTTTGGTCGATGATGGGTCTGGTCTCAATATTTGCCCACTTTCGACTCTCAAACAACTAAACGTTGACTTGGGAAAAGTTCACCAGAACCAAGTCAATGTGAGAGCTTTCGATGGAGAGCAAAGAGATACGCTGGGAGCAGTAAATTTGGGAATTGAGGTGGGTCCTGCAGAATTTAGTATGGAATTTTAGGTGTTGGATATCAACACTAGTTACAAATTTCTCTTGGGAAGACCGTGGATTCATATGGCTGGGGCCGTGCCATCCACCTTGCATCAGTTGATGAAGTTCATCTGGAAAGACCGCGAATTGGTCATTTATGGTGAAGGAAGTCATACCAATGGATATGCGCCAATTGTTGATGAGGTCTCCCGAGGTTGTGATTTCTACACGGTGGAGCTGGTAAATGCCACCGGTGATGATTTGGCTCCTCAACCCCATATGCCTTATGTGTACAAGACGATAGCTACCGGCATGCTCCAGAACGGTTTCGAACCAGGTTTCAGATTGGGGAAGCATTTTCAAGGAATTGTCGAGCCTATTCAAATTCCCGCCAGAGGAGCAAAGTTTGGTTTGGGGTATGTCCCCACAGATGACGATGAAGCAGAGGTGGTGAACAAGAGTGTTGATCGAGTATTGGCCAGGCCGATACCTCATTTGTACCAATCATTCCCAGTGCGAGAATATGGCAATGATGGCGGTCTTGGGGAAGGAATCTGGGCCCTTTTTGAGGAAGTTGATGCAATTGTCGAGGAAGAGGTTGGGACATCAGGCATCCGTGATGCTGGGCTGGAGGAGCAATTGTCCAACTGGACCTCCACACCACTCCTGATTCCTCGCTCATCTTGGTAGAAAGGACATGTGTCTATGTTTGTTTTAAAAATTGGTGGTAGTCCGGAAGAGGCCCGAGACCCACCCTTTATGCAGTTTTACCTATTTGAGTTTTAAAATTCCCCCGTAATGTTTAAGAAGGCAGAATAACCTTTGGTCATGGCCAAAGTTTGTGCTTGTTTTTTCAGTGTAAATGAAAAGCCTCTCTTATTGAAAATTTGCTTATTTACTTATTTGTTTATGTTTTACTTTTCTAACTTTGTTTGTTTATGATTTCAGTAATAGTAATTTAAAACCTGTCAATTTCATGTCATGCCACGAGCCGAACGAACAAAATAAGGTAGATGATGACCAATGCAGGGAATATGAAGAAGAAACTGTAGTACCGGAACATGTTGCTGAGGAGTTTCGGCAATTTGAGAACCAGCACAAGCCGAATCTAGAGGAAACCGAGACTGTAAATCTGGGAAATGAGGAATGTGTCAAAGAAGTGAGAATCAACATCCATCTGGCTGAAACTCAAAGGAGGGACCTGGTTCATTTTCTTAGAGAATACATCGACGTATTTGCCTGGTTTATAGGGATATGCCAGGGCTAAGTACAAATATGATTTCTCATAAACTGTAGATCAATCCATATTTCACTCCAGTAAAGCAGAAAACTCAGAAATTCAAACCAGAGTTGAGTTTAAAGATCAAAGAGGAGATTACCAAGCAGATTGAGTCTAAAGTAGTAGAAGTGATGCAATATCCGACTTGGTTAGCCAACATTGTTCCAGTGGCCAAGAAAGACGGAAAGATCAGAATTTATGTCGATTATAGAGATCTCAACAAAGCAAGTCTGAAAGATAATTTTCCATTAACAAACATTCACATTCTCATTGATAACTGTGCTAAACATGAGATGCAGTCGTTTGTGGATTGTTATGCGGGTTATCACCAGATCCTGATGGATGAGGAAGATGCAGAAAAGACAGCCTTCATTACGCCTTGAGGTGTATATCATTATCGGGTGATGCCTTTTGGTCTCAAGAATGCCGGTGCTACTTATATGAGAGCTATGACAACCATCTTTCATGATATGATTCACAAGGAGATCGAGGTGTATGTAGATGATGTCATAATCAAATCCCGCGAGAGTTTGGATCACTTGACTCACTTGAAGAAATTCTTTGATCGCCTACGTCGGTACAATTTGAATCTAAATCCCGCCAAATGCACTTTTGGAGTGCCGGCTGGCAAGTTGTTGGTATTTATAGTTAGTAGAAGGGGCATTGAGCTCGATCCCTCCAAGATCAAAGCAATTCAAGAGTTACCTCATCCGAAGACCAAGAAAGAGGTGATGAGTTTCCTGGGGAGGTTGAACTACATCAGCCGGTTCATAGCTCAATCCACCGTGGTGTGTGAGCCCATTTTTAAGTTGTTAAAGAAAGATGCCCCAACCAAATGGACAGGAGAATATCAAATTTCTTTTGATGCCATCAAGAACTGTTTGTCCAATCCGCCGGTGTTGGTCCCTCCTCGAAAAGGAAGTCCATTGTTGTTGTATCTGTCCATTTCGGATAACGCATTTGGATGCGTACTTGGTCAACATGATGAAACTGGGAAGAAGGAGTGAGCTATCTACTACTTGAGTAAGAAATTCACTCCATATGAGGCCCGTTACACTCTTTTGGAGAGGACATGTTCCACTTTGACCTGGATCGCTCAGAAGTTGAGGCATTATTTGTCTTCGTATACTACATACCTTATTTCCAGGATGGACCCGTTGAAGTATATTTTTCAGAAAGCGATGCCAACCAGAAAGTTGGCTAAATGGAAAATTCTTTTGAGTGAGTTTGATATTGTTTATGTGACTCAAAAGGCGATAAAAGTACAAGCCTTGGCTGATCAACTCGCGGAGAATCCAGTTGATGAAGAGTATGAACCGCTCAAGACTTATTTTCCCGATGAAGAAGTAGCATTTGTGGGCGAAGACATTTCTGAAGCATACCCTGGTTGGAGAGTATTCTTCGACGGAGCGGCAAATCACCAAGGAAAAGGTATTGGAGCGGTCTTAGTGTCAGAATTTGGTCAACACTATCCTATGGCGGCTAAACTCCTATTTGATTGCACAAACAACATGGCTAAATATGAAGCTTGCATCCTCGATTTGAAGATGGCAATTGATATGAACGTTCATGAGTTGCTGGTAATTGGAGATTCAGATCTGTTAATCCACCAGGTTCAGGGAAAATGGGCCGTAAAGAACCCAAAGATCACACCGTATGTGCAGTATATACAGAAGTTGTGCAAAAGATTCTGCAAGATTGAATTCAGACACACTCCCAGGATACAGAATGAGTTGGCCGATGCTCTTGCCACCATTGCCTCAATGATCAAACATCCAGATACAGGTTATATTGATCCCCTAGATATAGAGGTAAAAGAGCAGTCTGTCCATTGTTCACATGTGGATGCGGAACCAGATGGTTTACCTTGGTATTATGACATAAAGAAGTATCTGGAGACCAGGACTTACCCTGAGAATGCGACGTTCAACCAGAAGAAGTCGATACGCCGTATGGCCAACAATTTCTTTCCAAGCGAGGAGATCCTTTATAGGAGGACTCCAGATTTAGGCCTTCTCAGATGCGTTGACGCTATTGAGGCTACAAAGCTTCTCGAACAAATACATGCCAGAGTTTCTGGTACTCACATGAATAGGCTCACTTTGGCGAGGAAGATCCTCCGAGCCGATTATTTTTGGATGACCATGGAGCGTGATTGTGGCAAGTTTGTGCAAAAATGTCATAAATGTCAAGTACATGGAGATTTGATTCAAGTGCAGCCTCACAGACTCAATGCCATGAGTTCACCTTGGCCTTTTGTGGCTTGGGGCATGGATGTCATTGGTCCAATAGAGCCAGCCGCCTCTAACGGACACAGATTCATTTTGGTTGCCATTGACTACTTTACCAAGTGGACGGAAGCAGCTTCGTATAAGTCAGTAACCAAGAAAGTTGTAGCTGATTTTGTTCGTAACAATTTGATATATAGGCTTGGAGTGCCGGAATCCATTATTACTGACAATGGAGCAAATCTCAATAGTCATTTGATGAGAGAGATATGTGAACAATTCAAGATTACTCATCGGAACTCAACCGCTTATCGTCCCCAAATGAATGGAGCTTTAGAAGCTGCCAACAAGAACATCAAGAAGATTTTGAGGAAAATGATTGACAATCACAGAAGTTGGCATGAAATGTTGTCATACGCTTTGTTGGGTTATTGAACGACTGTCAGAATGTCAGTTGGAGCTACTCCATACTTGCTAGTATATGGAACAAAAACAGTTATACCTGCCGAAGTTGAAATACCTTCCTTGAGGATCATTCAGGAAGCTGAATTGAGTGATGCTGATTGGTTTCGCAAGCGGATTGATCAGTTAACATTGATTGATGAGAAAAGAATGGTTGTTGTTTGTCATGGTCAACTGTATCGACAGAGAATGATTCGTGCTTTCCATAAAAAAGTAAGAGCCAGAATCTTTGAAATTGGCCAGTTTGTTCTCAAACGCATTTTTCCTCATCAAGATGAGTATAAAGGGAAATTTGCACCAAATTGGCAAGGACCCTACATGGTTCGCAAAGTGTTATCAAGAGGTGCCTTGGTCTTGTCCGAGATGGATGGCACCGAGTGGCCAAAACCTATCAACTCCGATGCTGTCAAGAGATATTATGTGTGAAGCTTCAGTTTGTATTTCTGTCATTTTCTTGTAATCATTCTATTTTCTTGTAATTGCTTTCTTTAGAATTTTATCCCCTTGTGATGAACTACGTCTGACCTGAATTCTCAAGAATGAGATACGTAGGTGGCCTGTGTCGGCCTCGGTCGCCCCTTTATCCCTTTTAATGTATTTTCCTTATACCCGAACTACGTTCGACCTGAATTCTCAAGAATGAGATACGTAGGAGGCCTACGTCAGCCTCGGTCAGTTCCTTATTTAAATTTCTTATTTCTGTTAATCTTTGAGGGGGAACTACATTTGACCTGATTCCTGCCTCAATGGGATACGTAGGCACCACAACGGCTCAGTCACATCTCCCGTAAGATTTCTATTTTTCTTTACAATAGATACTGGGACAGAATTTTTGAGAGGGACTCAAAAAATCTCAAGAGGAAGATCTCTCCAACGAGTCAAAACTGAAGTTACGTTGATAATTGCAACTGGACAGAATTTTTGAGGAGATTTCAAAAATTCCATGATTTGTTCATCAATGGTTCAAAATACACCAAGACAGTTAACTGGGACATAAATTTTTAAGGATGACCTCAAAAATTTTAATAGGGTTCATCGGGAGTTTAGAACAACTTTGAATACTTCCCCAGCAAGTAATCAAATAGACTTCGAGGCATCAACTTCAAAGACGTTCATTAAGCTTGACGTGACATGACACTTGGCAATGACCTTTTTCAGATATTACTATTTGAAAACTTATTTTTCTTAATAAATTTTCTTTCCTGTTTCAATTATTTTACATAAAAATGTTTTGTCCTATCTATCAAGAACCGGGAGATCGGAGAAATTGACCGGAGATAGCAAAACAAGGAGCAGATGACCGAGGAGACCGACACAGATCAGTACATTTTAAACTAATAATTTTTCTGTCGATGCAGGAAATGTTTCTATGCTTCTTATACCAGGAATTGAAGATATGAGTAGTATCATTTAACTCAAAAATTCTCAGCAAGGCGAGGTCCATAGTGAACATGCAAATATGTTTGGAGATGGAACAAATGAAAGCCTCGAAGAAAGCAATATTATTGTTTTCCAGCAACTAAAGATACTTGGAGAACGTTTATCTGCATCATATATGATAATATTCTTACCCTGAGGGTTATTTATATTGTATTGTCGAATGAGACGATACCACCACCTAGAAGATCACCTACATTACTCGGTGAAATATTATCTTCGTTCAGTACCGGAGAGGCATCATTTGTATCTTCATGCATCGCAAAAAAAAATAAAAAAAAATCAACATTTGCTACAGTTCTCAAAGGAGCAAAGTCTCCTGCATCGCAGAAAGAAGATCCAGGCATCGCAGAAAGAAGATTCATGCATCGCAGAGAAAGATTCATGCATTGCAAGGAAATAAGTCATGCATCGCAGAGAAAGAAGTCATGCATCGCAGGAAACGATCCATGCATCGCAGAAAGAAGATCCATGCATCGCAGAAAGAAGATTCATGCATCACAGGGAAAGATTCATGCATTGCAAGGAAAGAAGTCATGCATCGCAGAGAAAGAAGTCGTGCATCGTAGGAAAATATTCATGCATCGCGAAAGAGATTCATGCATCGAGGGAAAAAGATTCATGCATCGCAGGAAAAGATTCATGCCTCGCAAGGAAAGAAGTCATGCGAACGTGTGGATAGAAATACTTCTAATATCAAATATTTCAAATTCTTACATATTTTGGTGGATAATAAAAATTTTATGGATACTGCAAGAGCTTGTTGGGAAACACCTATTGAAGGCACTCCAATGAGAATTTTCCATCTGAAATTGAAAAGAGTCTCCAATACCTTAAGCAATTGGACTAGACAGGAATATGGATATATTTTTCCACAGTTAAAGAGTATTAGGAGAAGGTTAGCATTACTGAAGAAAAAATCATCAAGGACAACAATGAGGAAAACATGTTGATGTTTTTTTTTTTAAAAAGGGGCAGCAAAAAGAATGGATTGAAAAGACTTTCAATAGCTTTAAATATTTTATTAAGAAATTAGGGGCTTTAAATAGCCAACATAAAAACATAATCTGCATAATTTGTCATTTAAAACAACCTAAAATATCTCAACAATTCAAACAACCTAACTAAAATTCAAAATTCAAATTCATCTTAAACTAAAAACCTTATTTTACTTTAGTTACTGTAATTGAAAAAATGGTCCTCCTTAATTTTTGCTTTGGTAGTTGATGCTGGATTTTTTTCATTGTTTTTGAACTTGCAAAATTTTTCTTTTTTTTTTCTTCTGTTGATTTTGTGCTTCAAAAACATCTTCCATGACATTGTCTTGTAGATGTTTTTTTTTTAAAAGTGATTTAATCTGAACTTTTGTAGTATTCGCAACAATTGTTGAAAAGATTTTTCTTCCATCACAACATCACATAGCACATAGGTTTCAAAATATGATTTTATTCTGACAGACCAAATTTGATAGTTTTCATCTGTGAAAATTTTTGAGTAATTCAAAGAGAAACTGTTGCTTGCCCTTTTTTTAGGTGAAAAATGGGTTGAAAAAAGATGTGCGTTGAAAAAACACAGGTTGAAAATAGTAACCCTGATGAGTTAAAATGGGTAGTGATGAGTCTGAGATTTTGACTCATTTAGGGCTTTGTTTTCATAGTTTAAGTATCCTCAAATGCCTAATTTATGCTCTAAACTGATGTTAAAGTGTTGATTTGCAACAATGAAGGCTAAAGGAGCAAGGCAAGGACATTACCGGGCAAAAAGGAGCGAAAAAGCTGAAGAAGTTGAAAGAAGCCAATCCAGGTGATCGCCAAGACCACTCGGCGAGCCGCCGAGTGGCTCTTTAGCTCGCCTAAAGTTCCAGCATGCCAGCCCTGGGGAAGAACCTACTTGGCGACGGAATTGGACATTTGGCAGACCGCCGAACGACTCGGCATGCACGATCTTGATCGTTTAAATTCACAGAACCCTGAGGATTTAGAGCTAAAGCAAACCGGCGATGAACTGGAGCAAAGGGCGGATCGCCGACCTGGTTGGCGAGGCGCGACTTACTTCGCCTAATGGTCCTGAAGACCAAAAATTGGGAAATTATAAATTGAAATTTGAAAGGCAGGAAATGCATCAATCTTCTAATCTAAGCATTGTAGAATCTAAATTTAGTTCTCCTAAGTTTTCTAGTGTATACTTTGAAGCTTTTGAGACTTGGTTTTGAGGAATTGCAATTGGGTTTTTGAATTAATTCAATTTGAAGCATTGTAGATACTTGGAAACTATTACCCAACTCATGGCTAATATAGTTGGTAATTGTTTCTCTCTTTTTATGATATGTAGCTAAAACCTCAATTCTTGGGGTGTGATCATGTGATTATTGGCTTAATTAGCTTATGAGTATTGTTGTTTACTGATTTTAATGCTTAATTGAAGTGGGTTTAATCGATAGTTGTGTATTAATCTATGAATTGTAGTTGTAAATGCAATTCTAACTTAGAGTTCTGGGCTTGCTTGAGAAATAGGTTTTAGAACCAAGGTTTTTGATTAATGATTGTAGTTATTGGGTTGATGTGGGTTCAGGAGAGAGTGAATCCTAAACTCGATTCTACCTATCTAGCTCGAGAGAGTAGATAAATTAAGGTTTTGGGTTGTTTATATTGTTTAGCTTGTCGAGGTTCGAAAGAACTCACTTGAATCGTAATAGTTGTTCGAGAGAAAGCTATTGCATCTATAGTCTAGCCTACCTACTAAAATTTAGAAATCGTTAGTAAATTTCAATTACCCATATAGCAAAATTAGCCTATAATCGATCACATCCCGATAATTCCTCTTGACATTATTGATTCCCATGTTTTCGTATTTGTCTTAGTTTCTAATTGACAAACCAATCCCCTCATCTGACATTTGTTGTCACCCTTTCAATTTAGTTGATTGTTTTCGATAATTTCTATTCCTATCACCAATTAGATCACATTTGTACTTCATAACTGAATTCAAACTTGTACCGCTCCTTGTGGGTTCGACCCCAACTCTTCGTTGGGTTTCATACTAGATAAGGAATGCCTACACCTAGTATTGGATGAGGTGTAGTTGAGCGTTTATAAAAAATGGTACCGCTGCCGGGGAGTGGAGTTTAAAATTCTCTTATTGAAGGTTAGATTGTGATCTTTTTGTGTTGTAGTTGAATCGATTTACTCTTTCCTTGTTGTTTGTTGCCTTTGATCAGGTGACAAAATGATTGTAAATGGAAGCAACGCCAGCCAGCTAGGCCAAAATGACGTCATCGGTAACATGAACAATGTCAATGACATTCAAGTTGGCGGTGTAGGTGCTCTCTGGTTGCCTCAGGTTATGGGGAATGTTGTATTCCATGTGACAAGCACGATGCTGCAAATATTGCAAATGAAAGGTGTATTCGGAGGGCTGGATAACGAGGATCCTCATGAGCATATTTGGAATTTTTTTGACATATGTGGCCCTTTCTCTCTCAAGAATGAATCTTGAATGAGTATCCTCATCGTGCCACGACATTAAATAAGGTGCTTCTTGGGAGGCAACCCAAGTGTTTATGCTTTTAATATTGTTGTTTGAATAACGAGTGTTGCATGTGCAGGTTGAAAAATTGAGATTTTGGGAAAATGGGCAGTTAGGCGAGCCAAAGGTCCAGTCGGCGTCTCACCGAACGGGTTGGCGAACCTGACTTGGACCATTGTTTGAACCACCCAGCTTGCTGGAGGTTTTGTAAAACTCGGCGAACTAAAGTGCTACTCGGCGCTTCGCCGAATGGATCGGCGACGTAAGTCATGGTCGCCCACTGGCGTGCGAACTGAAGAGTCAAAAAGGACAAACCGTTTTAAATTCAAAGATCTCCCTTATTTTCATACTTTTTGACTTCCAACTTTCACAACCACATAGTTTCTTACTTTTGTACTAGTTTACTTGCTTTTTGTTTGGGATCAATAACTCGGGGAGTATTTTTGGATTCGTTGCTTACCTAGCTTTACAAATTTTTGGCATATAAGGTTGGTTTTCCGAACCCCAGCTTTACATTTGGATGAAATCGAATATATGATCATTATGTTGTTGTTCTCTCTGGTGGGCTACCTCTTTTTGGTTGTGTTGTGGATATTTGTGGTTTTGTTTAGTGAATGTTGGATCGTATCTTGTGTTTTTATATATGTGGTTTTGATCCATGGTATTTGTCCTTTGTTTTGAATTGCAAATAGTTTTGAACTAATCTTAAAATTTGCCACCTCTTGATGTGTGTGATTCTGGTTGTTCTCTTGCATTTTCGAGTATCAGTTGTGATCAATAACGATGACTTGAATAGTGCTCTCAATTGAACGACATGAATGTGCGGCTACGATGAGGCAAACTGAGTTACATAGGCCATATGTGAACTTTTAGCATCTCATAGTGACTAGCCGGTTGTCGATTAAGTCTTTTGTGATGAACATTACACGCTAGCTAGAAAGTGTGTTGTCTTGTTTGATAATTTTATCGAATGTCTTGTGTGGTGAGGTTGTCTTGAATATTGCGCTTGATGATACCTAGAATTTGCCTCGTTGGTTCGATTGACTGATTGAAGCAAGCGATTGAAATGATATTAGGCAAAAGTATTGAAGAGTGAACCAAATTGATAAGATACCTCTTTGTGGCCACCTTGTGAGAAGTGTGAACCTTTCTTGGCACCTTTTGAGCCTATCCTTTCCTTTGGAAGAAACTTGAACAACTTTGATCTCTTTATCCCATCACCCATAACCTTCATGAAGTATTGGTTCGTTTGAATAGCCAACTTAGGCTAAAGGGTGTGGTGAAAAAGGAGGGAAGTCAAGAAGTGTGAAAAATTCTCCCTTGATGGATTGTTTTGAAAAAACTGGAACCCCTCCACATAAAAAAAAATAGAAAAAAAAAAGAGAAAAAGAAAAGAAAAAGGGTGAAAATGAAAAAGAATGAAAAAGAAGTGTTGTGAAATAATGTGTGTGAAAGAAGCAAAAGAAATAGGGTATCTGATGAGACATGCTTAGTTGAATAATGGGGTGGATTGTGAACATATTTGAACATGAAAGAGAAGGAGAAATGGTGATTTTTAGGACATACTTCATGAAGGTAAAAGCTACTAAACCAAAATGTCATACCTTTACACTAAGCCCCATTGCATGCCTTAAAAAGACCTTGGTGATCTTGAGTAAGCTGAAAAGAAGGTTGATTGGAAAATAAGGGCAAGCCTATGGGTGGAGTCATGCATGTGTTCATCTTTGTGAGTGTGAGAGTTGTATTTGATTTCAAGATCTTAAATTGTTGAGGAATTTTGTGTGAGTATGGAATCATTTTTGTTGTTAGGGCATTTGAATGCTTTTGTTGAGCTTTAACTTGCATTTGAAGCAAGCATTGTGAGCTTGACTATACTTGATAGCGGTGAGTCACAATTTGAAACTTAAAGTGCACAATTGAACATTGTATGTGTAGTTTGAACCTCTTGAGTGCATTTGTGTTGCGTCTTGAGTAGCATTGTTTGTAGACATCCTTGTTGAACTAATTGATCTTGAGTTTTACTTGAGGACAAGAAAAAATTTAAGCTGGGGGTGTTGATTCTGAGATTTTGACTCATTTAGGGCTTTGTTTTCATAGTTTAAGTGTCCTCAAATGCCTAATTTATGTTCTAAACTGATGTTAAAGTGTTGATTTGCAGCAATGAAGGTTAAAGGAGCAAGGCAAGGACATTACCGGGCAAAATGGAGTGAAAAAGCTGAAGAAGTTGAAAGAAGGCAATCCTGGTGATCGCCAAGACCACTCGGCGAGCCACCGAGTGACTTTTTAGCTCGCCTAAAGTTCCATCATGCCAGCCTTGGGGAAGAACCTACTTGGCGATGGAATTGGACATTCGGCGGACCGTCGAATGACTCGGCGTGCACGATCTTGATCGCCTACAGTCACAAAACCCTGAGGATTGAGAGCTAAAGCAAATCGGCGATGAACTGAAGCAAAGGGCGGATTACCGACCTAGTTCGCAAGGCGCGACTTACTTCGCCTAATGGTCCTGAAGGCCAAAAATTGGGAAACTATAAATTGAAATTTGAAATGCAGGAAATGCATCAATCTTCTAATCTAAGCGTTGTAGAATCTTAATATAGTTCTCCTAAGTTTTCTAGTGTAGACTTTGAAGCTTTTGAGACTTGGTTTGAGGAATTGCAATTGAGTTTTTGAATTAATTCAATTTGAAGCATTGTAGATACTTGGAAACTATTACCCAGCTCATGGCTAATATAGTTGGTAATTGTGTCTCTCTTTTTATGATGTGTAGCTAAAACCTCAATTCTTGGGGTGTGATCATGTGATTATTGGCTTAATTAGCTTGTGGGTATTGTTGTTTACTGATTTTAATGTTTAATTGAAGTGGATTTAATCGATAGTTGTGTATTAATCTATGAATTGTAGTTGCAAATGCAATTCGAACTTAGAGTTTTGGGCTTGCTTTAGAAAGAGATTTTAGAACTAAGGTTTTTGATTAATGATTGTAGTTATTGGGTTGATGTAGGTTCAGCTCGAGAGAGTGAATCCTAAACTCGATTCTACCTATCTAGCTCGAGAGAGTAGATATATTAAGATTTTGGGTTATTTACATTGTTAAGCTTGTCGAAGTTTGAGAGAACTCGCTTGAATCGTAATAGTTGTTCGAGAGAAAGTTATTGCATCTATAGTCTAGCTTACCTACAGAAATTTAGCAATCGTTAGTAAATTTCAATTACCCATATAGCGAAATTAGCCTATAATCGATCATATCCCTAGAATTCTACTTTACAATGTTGATTCCCATGTTTTCGTATTTGTCTTAGTTGCTAATTGACAAACCAATCCCTCCATCTGACATTTGTTGTCACCTTTTCAATTTAGCTAATTGTTTTTGATAATTTCTATTCCTATCACCAATTAGATCACATTTTTACTTCGTAATTGAATTTGAACTTTTATCGCTCCCTGTGGGTTCGACCCCAACTCTTCATTGGATTTTATAATAGATAACGACCGCCTACACCTAGTATTGGATGAGGTGTAGTTGAGCGTTTATCAAAAATGGTGCCACTGCCGGGGAGTGGTGTTTAAAATTCTCTGATTTGAGTTTAGATTGTAATCTTTTTGTGTTGTAGTTGAATCGATTTACTCTTTGCTTGTTTTTTGTTGCCTCACGTAGATCAGTCCACGGTCCGTCGGTGGCGGTGTCGTGGGTCACTGAGTGGCAGTTATTTTAGGGGCACATGGGTCTTTTCTGATTTTAATTAAATCAAGGTGAGGTCGTTTTAACCAAGTCTAGGTCCCCTATATAAGTATTTTTTAACCCCCAAAGTCACCTCATTTACTTCATTCTTCCAATTTCACAAAAGAATTCCAAAACTCCTCCCAAATAATTATCTCTCTAGAAACTTGAAGAAGAAGAAGGATTCATCTAGGGTTTGAAGCTAAGGTTCCAATTCCTCCATTGAAGTCTAGATTTGGAGTCAAGGTATGATAGTTTTCCTCCATGGATTTCTTCCATCCATAGAGTTCCCAAATCCCTCTATTTCAAATGGTAGAATTCCCCAATTGAGCTAGGGTTTTCTTCAATTAGCATGGGTTCCTTTCATTATTGATTTAAATTATTGAACCATGATCTATTATGCATGAATTAATGATACATGATGGTTTTATGATGATTATCCCCATGAACCCATGTAATCCCCATGTTTTTGAAGTTGTGAATCATAAGATGTGGGATTTTGAGTATAAAGCAATTGTTTTATGAAATTAAGCATGTATTGCAAGCTTTGCATATATTTATTATGAAATCCATATGTAACCCATGTTTTCTAAGAGTTTATGCTTGAAAGTGGGTTTTGACCTCAAGAGGTAAATTATGGACTTATGCATTGTTTATGAAATCTATGCAAATGTTTTAAGGGTGCTTTGAGAGTAAAGTACCAATGATGATGTTGTTGTTGTGTTTTTGAAAGGACATTCTCATGAACACATAACTAGCATGATGTGAAAGGTTTTCTCACATAGAAAGGATTCTTAGGTTGAAAGGCTTTCTCACCTAAATGAATCAAGAGTAAGAGCTATCCTAATGAATTAGCTTGGATTGATTGTCTAAGGACACCTTTTCATGAGTAATGAAGTCAAGTAAGAAATGACTATTCCGTGGGAATTTATACTTAGCACTGAGTGGATATTGATAGTGAGATAGAAGCCCTCCCATAGTAGAGGTCGGGTTTCCAAAGCAATCTCATGAGATGGAAGCTCCCCCGCAGTAAAGGCCAGGTTTCTAGTAGCAATCTCCTTATCCCATAAACTATGTGCCCCCATAGGTTGATTAGCTAGTGAATCCACTTAAGCTAGAAGTTCAAGGTTCTACCTTCAGCAAGTAGGACACCTCTTTTCGATGTGAGGTAGACATCGGATTCCATGTTGTATCTCACATGATCTCAATGTCGGTTAAGGCTAATTTCCCCACAAGTAATAATGAACTAAGGTTACTTCAAGAAGTATCTCACATGAGTTCAAAGGTTTTAAAGATGAAGTTAGCTTGCATTGACCATGATTTTATGACTTATGTTTTACAAAGCTTTTATATCATGTTTAGCTTGGTCAATTGCATGTCATGAAATGAAATGTCCCTTTTTGCATGTTTTATATGTTTTATGCATGGCTATCATACTTGGTACATTGTGTTGTACTAACGCATACTCTTGCCTACATTTTCCCTAAATGTAGAGTCCGATATTCAGGGTGCTCAGTTTCGTGGCTAGTTGGTGATTTGATTGATTCCCGATCTTGGTTTAGTCCTCATGCTTCGAGGACGGACTTTGTTGTTTTAGTTTCTTTCATGTATTTCTCTATTGGACATGATGTATGGTCTAGGCCTAATTTCATTCTATTGTATTAGATGGCTATGATGAGACATGAGTTTAGACTTCCGGTTTTCATTTTATAAAATGTTTTGGACTTGGACTATCGTTTTACTCTTATTGTTCCATTTCTTATATTATGAGGACGAAGTGGCTTGTATGGAGTCCTTTGGGGTTCTATACGCCTTGTTACATCTAAGAGGTACCCCTGGGTCGTGACAAACTTGGTAATCAGAGCATAAGGTTTAGAATGGTCCTAGGATGTCTCATAAGCCACGTTTAGTAGAGTCTTGTTCATGAGTGTGAAGCGCGCCACATTTATGAATGAGAGGCTACAAGATGAGTAGGAAACTCCACTTCATTCATAACTCTTAAGTCGTGCGATAGAGTTTATCACTATAAAGTCTCTCTCCTAATCCTTATCCTATGTTCTTCAGGACATGGCTACCCGAAGAGCTTATGCTAGAAAGAATTTGAGGGAGAATGAGGAACAAGAAGCCCCTCCCCAAGCTCCTCAAATTCCGGTCGATCCTTTGGCCGAACAAGTGTCGAATTTTGAGTTTAGGGCTACTTTTCAAGTGTTGGCTCAAGCGGTGACGACCCAAGAAAATAGGGAGGTTGCGGTTCCCGTGAACCCAAATGTGGGTACGGCGGCTTCAAGACTGAGGAACTTCACAAAGATAAATCCTCCGGAGTATCATGGTTCTAAAGTTGAGGAAGATCCTCAAGAGCTTATTGATGAGGTCTATAAGGTGTTGATGATCATGGGAGTTACGCCAGTAGAAAACATGAAGTTGGTCACTTATCAACTAAAGGGAGTGGCTCAAATATGGTATAATCAATGGAAAGAAGGGAGACAGAAAGATGTGGGTCCTTCTGATTGGGAGAAGTTCAAAGCCTCTTTTCTTGATACGTTATTTCCCCTAGAGATGAGGGATGCCAAGGTGCTTGAGTTCATTAACCTCCAGCAAGGGAGTATGAGTGTGAGGGAGTATGCTCTAAAGTTCACTCAATTGTCGAAATATGCTCCAATAATGGTTGCGGATTCAAGGGCTAGAATGAGTAAGTTCATTTTAGGTGTGTCCGAAATAGTAGTTAAAGAGTGCTGAACCACCATGCTCATTCACGACATAGACATCTCTCATCTCATGGTGCATGCACAACAAATTGAGGAGGAAAAACTTAAGGAAAAGTCTAGAGAGGTAAAAAGGGCTAAGACCGGTAATGGAAATTTCTCTCATGCAAGGTCCGATGGATAAGGTCATCCTAGATTCCGACAAAAGTTTTCCGGCCGAGATTCCTCTAATGATCCTCCAAAGTTCAACCTAGTTAGGGTGTCTAACCCTAAGCCTCAAGGAGGTAATGGTAGTGGATCTTCATTGTCTAGGTCTACTTGTACTAAGTGTGGAAGGAAACACGATGGTAAGTGCCTAGCCAGCACGGATGGTTGTTATAGTTGTGGTAAAAGTGGTCACAAAATGAGGGATTGACTGGTGCTTATGGCTAAAGGAAGAGAGGGCAAGCAAGCTACTCCTAGTGGTTCGGGTTCCAATGCTCCTAAGCATAACCGTTTCTATGTACTTTAGACTCGAGGTGAGCAAGAGAGTTTGCCCGATGTGGTTACCAGTACGTTGAAAGTTTTTCAACTAGATGAATATGCTTTGCCTGATCCCGGTGCTACTTTGTATTTTGTGACGCCATATGTGGCAATGAGATTTGATGTGCTCCCAGATCTGTTGTTAGAACCTTTTTTTGTCTCTACTCCTGTTGGTGATTCTATTGTGGCTAAGAGGGTCTATAGAAAGTATCTCGTTTCCTTGTCCCATAGAGTTACTCTTGTTGACTTGGTAGAGCTTGATATGTTAGATTTTGATGTTATCTTGAGTATGGATTGGCTGCACTCTTGTTATGCTACTATCGATTGTAGAACTCGTGTAGTCAAGTTTCAGTTTCCAAATGCTTGTCCTAGAGTGGAAGGGGGGAATTCGCCTAAGGGTCAATTTGTCTCTTGTCTTAAAGCTAGAAAGATGATTTCTAATGGTTGCATTTACCATCTAGTAAGGGTGAGGGATGTAGATTCTGAAACCCCTTCTCTTGAGTTGGCCCCCGTTGTCGAACGTAACCTATTTTTATTCCTCCTTACCATATGGCTCCGGCAGAACTTAAGGAGTTAAAAGAACAATTGAAAGATATGTTGGATAAAGGTTTCATCCGACTGAGTATCTCTCCATATGGTGTTCCGGTTTTGTTCGTTAGAAAGAAGGATGGTTCTCTTCGTATGTGTATTGACTATCGTCAGTTGAAAAAGGTGGCTATTAAGAATAAGTATCCTCTTCCAAGGATAGATGATTTATTTGACCAACTTCAAGGGGCAAGTTATTTTTCTAAGATTGATCTTCGATCGGGCAATCACCAATTGAGGGTGAGAGAAAATGACATTCCAAAGATGGCTTTTCGAACTCGATATGGTCATTATGAGTTCCTAGTAATGTCGTTTGATTTGACTAATGCTCCGACGGCGTTTATGGACTTGATGAATAGAGTGTTTAGGAAATACCTAGACATGTTTGTGACCGTGTTTATTGATGATATTTTGATCTACTCAAGAAGTGAGAATGAGCATATTGATCATTTGAGGCGGGATAGAAGTTTCTTGGGTTTAGCCGGTGTTTACATCCCTTCGGATATTAGAAGTTTCTTGGGTTTAGCCGGTGTTTACATCCCTACTTTATTCAAATAAGGAGAAACGTCGCGGTGACTCAAAAATTAATCAATTAAGTCAATTTTAAAAGAATTTCAAGAAAAAAAAGTTTTAAAGGAGTCGCCACCTAATTTTAGGAAAAACTAGGAAACCAATTAATTAATTAACCTAAAAGAAATGTCTACGAAACCAATAGATTCTAGGTAAGGGGTTCAAGTTATTCCGAAGGAAAGATTTTAGGCATCCTTCGAAATTCACAATTGTGGGTCCCGACTAAATTCATTTTTTTCAAATTGAAGAGGAGATAAAAATAATATACAAGTATAATAAATATGCAATATACACAAGTAATTAAATAAAAAAATAATATCAAAAATGGCCTAAGGTTTGCCTAACATCGATAATATACACAATAACAAATAAAAAATATAATTCGAACTCCATTCGATTAGCTTCCATGGGAAGCGACTCCGGGGTACCTGTAAACACACTTAGTAAAAGTGTTAGTGATAAATAAATATGAATAAAAAATAAATGAAATATAATAGCTTAAAATAAAATCCGTCTTATATACATGGGAGACCTTGGAAATCAACGGTAATCTTTTCATCAGTCAATTTTAACAGATAAAATATATAAACTTAAACTAAATTTCCTTCTTTTACAATGTAGAGGCCTCCAAAACCGACGGAGAGATTTTCTTATTGGCCAATTAAATATAAAACTTTTCAAATACTAAATCACAAAAAATTAACAAGGATAAAATAATATGCAATTACTAACCAACAGTAGCCGAAACGAATCATCAAATAACTCTTTTAACAAGAATGCATCGTATCAAACGGTAACAAGAATATGAATAAAATAGATCAATAATTAGTAATAAATGAAACAAACATGAATTTACGGTCATTATAAAATGGAGAAAATTATATGACATCATTAACAGTAAAGGATAAAAAAAATATTAATAAAATAAGATCATATATGGCCACAAAATTAAAATACTTTACAGGAAACTTTAACATTTGCAAAATACGTGTACAAGTAATAAAATTCAACATGAAATATAAAATAACAACTTAAAGCAATCTGTAGCTTAAATAATCTCTAATGTCGAATAATATATATATAGCCAAAATACTCAACAATCAGTGAGACAAACTGGAAAATCCAATAACAAACAAATCAACATGAAGATGGTAAAACAACACCCAAAACGAAGAACAATAATAGAGCAGTCCAACCAAACTTTGTCAAAAATTAATAAGAAGAACGAAATTGTCAAATATTCAAGCAATACTAACGAAAAACATTCATCAAAAAAGAACACAAACACCTGAAGATAAACAAATATAAACAAAATATAAAAGGGAGAAGGGTAACCTAAGGAAGCATTTTCCGGCCGAATCTTGTTGGAAACAGAGCTTGGAGCTCGCTGGATTGTTGTTTGGTGTTCTGTTCACCAGAGTTGGAGCTCATTGGTGGTAGGGTTTCGTTATGGTTGGTCGGAGCTGCTAGTGCAAGCTCGAGCTTGCTGGTTGGTTCATTGGAGCTCTCTATTCGCTATGATTTGACCTGAAAAGGGACAAGGAGGTTGTTTTGGTTGTTTGTTGGAGTAGTGGTGGTGTGGTGGTGGGTTGTGTGAGGGTGGTTTTGGGTTTGTTCTGTTGTACATTAGCTGTTCTGGTACGAGCTTGGAGTTCGCCGTTAATGGCAGAACTCGAGCAAAGGGGAAACGGATGGGGGTTGTTAGCTTTGAGCTACCGGTGGTTCTAGTCGGGTTTGGGGACTGTTTGGGTGAGGTTTTGGAGGTGGGATGGTGGTGGAGAGGGAAACAATGGTTGTTTGGGTTTGCCGGAGCTCGGAGGCGAACTACTGGTGGTTGTTTGAAGTTTGTGTTGTTGCCAATTGTCATTCGCCGGAGATGCCAAAGAGGAAAACAAAATGGGGGTTTGTGGTGGTGTGTTTCTGCTTTTCTGGTGTCTGGTGGTGTGTTTCTGCTTTTCTGGTGTCTGGTGGTGAAAAAAAATCGGAAAAGAGGTGGGATTTTCGCCGGAATGAGGGCTGTGGTCTGAGGGTTTTGTCGTAGCTGGTGATTATGAAAGCTTCTGAAAAACCTTCTTTTTTTTTCAGGCGAGTTTGGATGTTGTTTCACTGGTGGCTGTTTCAGAACAGTGGTGGTGGTGATTCGGAGAAGAGAAAAGAGGGGGGGGGGGGGAAATGGGGTCTTTGGGTGGTGGACTCGCCGGATTCCGGCGAAGCTCCGGTGAGCTTGTCACCGGAAAATTATGAACACTACAAGAAATTTCTAAAGACTAAAAAATCTGAAAATTACCCCTAAAATTTTATTCACCACCATCTAACTTAATGACTAAGCTATTCTTTAAATAGGGAATTGAAAATCACCAATAGTACAATATCACTATGTTGAAATCGTAGGCCAAAATCATCGGTTAATAACATATCTGTATATGAAATCTTATCGAATGAATTTCTGGACTGTGCAAAATATCAAAGTGAATATTAACAAATGTAACAAGTAAAATGAATATTAAAAAAATGTAACCAATAGCATATAAAAAATACAATTTAACAGAAATAATGATTTAATAAAAAAGTGAACAAATATTTGAACGTAGTCAATTGACTGTGACAAAAAATAATGTAATTAAAATTAACTGATAAAAAATTCTGAAATTTTGACAAATAAGGATAAATATCGATAAACTTATTTAAAATTATAAAAAAATGTATTTTGAACTATTGAATAAATAAAACTTAAAAGTTACGAATTTTGAAAATGTTAGGCCAAATTGGGTGTCAACAGCCGGTTATTATAGAAGGTTTGTTGAGGAATTTTCTTTTATTGCCTCTCCTTTGACGGCTTTGACTCAAAAGAAGGCTAAGTTCATATGGATCGAGATGTGTGAGAAGAGTTCTCAAGAGTTGAAAGATAGACTTACTTCCGCTCAGGTGTTGACCTTACCGGATGGGATGGATGGTTTTGTGGTTTATTGTGATGCTTCAAGAATTGGGTTAGGGTGTGTGCTTATGCAAAATGGGAAAGTGATTGCCTATGCCTCAAGACAACTTAAAGTTAATGAAAAGAATTATCCTACCCATGACCTTGAATTAGCGGCGGTCGTTTTTCCTTAAAGATTTGGAGGCATTATTTGTATGGAGTTCATGTAGATGTATTTACCGACCACAAGAGTTTGCAATATGTTTTTAATCAGAAAGATTTGAATCTTAGCCAAAGAAGGTAGCTTGAGTTATTGAAAGATTACGACATGAGTAATCTTTATCACCCCGGTAAAGCTAATGTGGTAGCGGATGCTCTTAGTCGATTGTCTATGGGTAGTGTTGCTCATATTGAAGAAGAAAAGAAAGAGTTGGTTTGAGATGCTCATAGGTTGGCTCAATTAGGTATTCAATTGGTGGACTCCACCAAGGGTGGTGTTATGGTTCACAATGGTTCTGAATCGTCTTTTGTGGCGGATATGAAATCCGAGCAAGATCTTGATCCAATTTTGGTAGAATTGAAAGAAGCGGTGCTTAAGAAATCCGTTGAGGCTTTCTCTCAAGGGGGAGATCGGGTACTTAGATACCAAGGTCGGTTATGTGTTCCAAATGTTGATGACTTGAGGGAACAAATCTTGTCAGAAGCCCATAGTTCGCGGTATTCCATTCACCCGGGAACCACCAAGATGTACCGTGGTTTGTGGGAAGTCTATTGGTGGAATGGAATGAAGAAGGACATTGCGGGATTTGTGGCTAAGTGTCCAAGTTGCCAACAAGTAAAGGTTGAGCATCAGAAACCGGAATGTTTGTCCCAAGATATTAGCATTCCCACTTGGAAGTGGGAAGACTTAAATATGGACTTTATTGTTGGTTTGTCTCGCACTCGGTGACAACATGACTCTATTTGGGTTATAGTAGATCGGATGACGAAATCGGCTCATTTCCTTCCCGTCAAGGTTTCTTATTCGGCGGAGGACTATGCCAAGTTATACTTGAGAGAAATGGTAAGGTTGCATAGAGTGCCTTTGTCCATTATTTTTTATCGTGGTACCCAATTCACTTCTCAGTTTTGGAAGTCATTCCAAAAGGGTCTTGGCACTAAGGTTAACCTTAGCACGACCTTTCATCCCCAAACCGATGGGCAAGCGGAGCGTACTATTCAGACTTTGGAAGATATGTTGATAGCTTATGTGATTGATTTTAAGGATAATTGGGATGACCATTTGCCATTGATTGAGTTTGCCTATAATAATAGCTATCACTCGAGTATTGATATGGCTCCATTTGAGGCACTATATGGAAGGAGGTGTAGATCTCCTATCGGTTGGTTTGAGGTGGGTGAAGTTGCCTTAATAGGTCTCGAATTGGTACATGAGGCCATAGAGAAAGTTCAACTTATTAGAGAAAGGATGAAAACGGCTCAAAGTCGGCAAAAGTCATATGTCGATGTGAGAAGAAGGGATCTTCAGTTTGACCTTCATGATTGAGTTTACTTGAAAATCTCACCCATGAAGGGTGTAATGAGGTTTGGTAAGAAAGGGAAGGTTAGTCCCTGATATGTAGGCCCATATCAGATTTTGAGGCGTGTTGGTAAGGTTGCTTATGAGCTAGATTTGCCAAATGAGTTGGCAACGATGTATCCGGTTTTCCATGTCTCTATGTTGAAGAAATATGTTGGTGATCCGACATCCATAATTTCCTTAGTAGGGTTGGGAGTTGATGAAAGTCTTTCTATGAGGAAGTTCCGGTTGAGATTTTAGACCGGCAAGTCAAGAAGTTGAGAAATAAGGAAGTTGCTTCCGTGAAAGTTTTGTGGAGGAATCAGTTAGTTGAGGGTGATACTTGGGAGGCCGAGGCCGATATGATGTCCTGATATCCTCATATTTTTCCTTCTACTCCTATTCTAGCTTGATGTAATGAGTTCCTCCTGGTTTGACCTTTGTTTTGGAGTCATGTGGTTTTATGTGTTTCCATGATTTCCTTATGTTATGCATGTTCATGAAAAAAACTTGTGTTTTAAAAGAAAATGAGTTTATATGATTGATTTTCCTCATGTTGTTGTGCATTGAGTATGAGTTGCATTTAGATTTCATGAGTTGAATTGATGAACATGCTTTAACTATTCTTTTTTAGAGAGAATTGCATATGAGCTCCATGAGATTCTGTTGATCATGCTTTTAGCTTGGATAAGGTAGTTCCTCCTTGAACATGAGAAATTTTGAAAATTCATGCATATTGGGTTGTTAGATGTAGTTCCTACTTTCTTATAATGCATTTGAGTTTGTTTAGCTTGGAGTTGATGTTTCCTCCTTATTTATGTGCATTGCATGCATAATGGGAGATGATTATCCCCATGAACCCATGTAATCCCCCATTTTCCAAGTTGTGAATCATATGGTGTGGGATTTTGAGTATAAAGCAAGTGTTTTTTTGAAATTAAGCATGTATTGCAAGCTTTACATGTATTTATGATGAAATCCATATCTAACCCATGTTTTCTAAAAGTTTGTGATTGAAAGTGGGTTTTGACCTCAAAAGGTAGATTATGGACTTATGCATTATTTATGAAATCTATGCAAATGTTTTAAGGGTGCTTTGAGAGTAAAGTACCAATGATGATGTTGTTGTTGTGTTGTTGAAAGGACATTCTCATGAACACATAACTAGCATGATGTGAAAGGTTTTATCACATAGAAAGGATTCTTAGGTTGAAAGGCTTTCTCACCTAAATGAATCAAGAGTAAGAGCTATCCTAATGAACTAGCTTTGATTGGTTGTCCAAGGACACCTTTTCATGAGTAATTAAGTCAAGTAAGAAATGACTATTCCGTGGGAATTTATGCTTAGCACCGAGTGGATATTGATAGTGAGATGGAATCTCTCCTATAATAGAGGTCGGGTTTCCAAAGCAATCCCATGAGATGGAAGCTCCCCCGTAGTAAAGACCGGGTTTCTAGTAGCAATCTCCTTATCCCATAAACTACATGCCCCCATAGGTTGATTAGCTAGTGGATCCACTTAAGCTAGAAGTTCAAGGTTCTACCTTCGGCAAGTAGGACACCTCTTTTCGATGTGGGATAGACACCGGATTTCATGTTGTAGCTCACATGGTCTCAATGTCGGTTAAGGCTAATTTCCCCACAAGTAATAATGAACTAAGGTTACTTCAAGAAGTATCTCACATGAGTTCAAAGGTTTTAAAGATGAAGTTAGCTTGCATTGACCATGATTTTATGACTTATGTTTTACAAAGCTTTTATATCATGTTTAGCTTGGTCAATTGCATGTCATGAAATGAAATGTCCGTTTTAGCATGTTTTAAATATTTTATGCATGGCTATCATACTTGGTACATTATTTTGTACTAAGGCATACTCTTGCCTACATTTTTCCCAAATGTAGGGTCTGGTATTCAGGGTGCTCAGTTTCGTGGCTAGTTGGTGATTTAATTGATTTCCGAGCTTGGTGAGTCCTCATGCTTCGAGGACGGACTTTGTTGTTTTAGTTTCTTTCATGTATTTCTCTTTTGGACATGATGTATGGGCTAGGCCCAATTTCATTCTATTGTATTAGATGGCTATGATGAGATATGAGTTTAGACTTCCGCTTTTCGTTTTATAAAATGTTTTGGACTTGGACTGTTGTTTTACTCTTATTGTTCTATTTCTTATGTTATGAGGACTAAGTGACTTGAATTGAGTCCTTCGGGGTCCTATATGCCATGTTACATATAGGGGTATCCCTGGATCGTGACACCTTTATAACAATCAAATGTATGGATTTTATGCCAAATATTAATACCCCACACTTGAACTATTGCTCGTCCTCGATCATGTAACTATCAACAACCCATCTTCAAAGGTGATACGAAGAACCTATGCTACCATGAACAGGTCTGCTCGAGCTAAGACTTACATCACCACTTAAGCAATTCTTATACATGTCATGGCTTGATGCCAATTTTTACACGCTAAAAAAACAACCCCTTCAAAATACATAACCTCAAAAATTGACTAAACACTCATAAATAATGGCAAAAAGTTCATGTGCAGCTTCAATCGCGGCATCAGATATTTCACTTCTCTTTTCGTCAGTCATGTGCCCTCACAAATAAAAAAGAATGTCCAACGTCATGCATATCAACATATTCAACACATATCTCGGCATAAAAATCAACACACACTCGCTCTCATAAAGAATTTCACATGCATTCACGTATGACGATCCATAAGATTTTCCTTAGTGTAATTACTCTACTAATAAATGAACGTAAAATTCAAGATCAAATAGGACTTAACAGGTTGTAATGTAGGCTAAGTGACGGATAGGAAATATTTGTATTACATAGTGACTATCCTCCCTAAGCACTTTAATACATCTCCAACTCTTATTCTTCGGGAATATTTTTTTTTCATCCCTACTCTTCTTTATTTTTTATTTTTTTTATTTTGCAGTGCTATACAACACTAGCAAGGGACTGAATAAATTATTATTTTTTTCTTTCCCTTATAATATCATCTCGCGCCAATTTTCCACCAATAGTCTCATTTTTCCTTCTCCTTTATTCAATTATGATTCCTCAATTTCTTTCAAGTGCTCTAGTATTACTAAAGTGATTTAGGAGTTTGGGGATCAAATTCAAGGTCATTCAAACAAAGGGATTTGGCTTAGATGTGGCTAATAAAAACAAATAGGCTAAATGCTCAAAGGAGATTAACTAGGGATATATAAAGAGGAAGCTGAAAACATGGTTAAATAAAGAAGTGCCTATATCCTATCCTAAATTCTATATCCCTCATTTCGCTTTGCATACACACCAGGCAACTTCTAGACATCAACTTGAGAGCATGGAACAATAACAACATTTTTCACCCACACAATATGGCACATGTTTGACTCAAGATGGGATTCATTCCGATTCACACTTAGCAGCAACATAAGAATATCATTTAAGCCAATATGATTATGCAAGAGTCAACAAGTTGAGCGTAGGTATTTCAAGAGAGGTTATTTTCATAGAATTCAATCAAAAATCAAGAATTACTCATTTGCAGAGGCGGATCTAGGATTCGGAGGTCCTGGGTGCCACATTGTTCAAGTAAGATAAGGGGGTCGGTTGCTTTAATTTGGGGTTACAATCGAGTTATTTTTTTTTTCGATTTTTATAAACAAATCGATTAAACATGCATGTTAGTAATATTTTCTTTTAGATATTATGAGATTAGAGCTAACTAAACAATTCAATTTTTTATTTTTTTTAGGGATTAGTGGTCTTATTCGCTGAAACTTTGAGGGAGAAACGAGATTTTTCACACTAAAATTTGAGCTTGTATAAACTATCTAATTGTGTTAACTTAATATATTCATATTCCATTGACTTTATGTGTTGTTGCAAATATATAACAAAGAGAATACAAATTTTAGTTTCAATCTAGTCATCCTACTTAGCAAGAACGTTGGTGAATATCGAAAGAACTCTAATAATAATATTCATCATTTTTAAAACTTATATTTTTTAAAACTACTATTTAAATATATTCTTAATAATATTTATGTCATGTTCATAATTCAGTACTCATTAATGGATAAAGAATAAACACGCGACACTCATATCAAGAGATTAATAATTAGTGAAAGAGAAAGTAAAAGAACTTAAGAATTAATTAAGGTGAATAGGAGTCACTAGGGTATAACAGTCTTCTTTTACCTTCATTCCTGATTCGAGCCATCTCCAAAAGCATAAGTTTTCCCATGTTGACCTCTATATGGGTCATGATAGAAAAAATCAAGCATACTCGTTGTTTTGATACTTCACTATCATTCTTTGATGGAAGAACCCTTTGGAAAATTCATCATTGTATTGATGGTGTGGTAGGAGAATCTCAAAGGTCTTCCACGAACCCCAGGACTTTATATGTCTTATCCAAATCAAAACTCGACTCTCAATTAGCATAGAATTCTTTGACCATGTCAATGTTTGCCGAGTCGATGGAACTATTTAATGACCTTAACCCCATAGACATGATGTTGTCATGGAGATAAAGGTATTTTTGGGACAACAATGCCACATCAATTCCATTTTCCGGGGTCGGATCCACCATTGGTACAAAAGTGTGGTACCAATGCTTTCCATGATTAGCAACTGCAGCTATGCCAAATTGTTTGTCATGAAATAAATCAGCCAATGGATCAAGTTACTCCTCTTGTCCCTCCGAAATAGGAGCATAACTTTTGTTCTGTGTCCTGCTGCTAGACGCAGTTTTAGACTCTCCAGTGTTCGCACGTTTTGCTCTTTGAGACATGGCACCTGCACAGAACAACACAACCAAAACCAAAAAGAGTGCACATGAAGGTTGGTACCAAGTATAAGGTTACTTTCACGGGGATTCAAACTACCCCATAAAGTTAAACAATTTAATTTCACCCCCACACTTTATTTACAATATATACATCCAACGTGAAGATTTGATCACTTATTTCACACTGTCAAGCCTAATTCCATACAAGTACAAATATATTTTGATAGCCTTTCCATTCAACTTCACTTCACACTTAAGCATTCAACAAAATCATTATCAACATCGATACCGACCCCTCAAATTTGAATCATAACTTGACAAAGTAGAAGAACAAAACAAATAATATTTCATGTTGTGGGGGTCGTTCTGGGATGCCCAACAAAAAAAAATTAAAGAAATACAATTCTTCAATAAATTAAGAGGGACAGACACATACCTTAGTAGAATCTTGAAGGAGAGAAAAATGAATGGTGGAAATAGGGAATGGGAGGTTTAGGGTTTTATGAGAAAAAAGAAGAGAAGGGAACGAATGAGGGAAAAGGGGAAGAGGGTCGGGGGTCATGTTTCTATTATTTTTTTCAAAAAAGAATCAAATCGATTTTTTTCGGCCAAGATTCTGGCCTGGTAGCGGCCACTCCACGCACGGCTTAATTTTTTAAATTATTTTTTAACAAAAAATTAAAACAAACCTCGTACACCTTGGGTTGCCTCCCGAGAAGGGCCTGATTTAAGGTCGCGGCGCGACCCATCTTCCCTTTTTCAGGGGTCAATTAACTTCACTCTCAAAATCAACTTTTCCTCTTCCATCGAGCAAATATAATGTTTCAGACGTTGCCTATTCACTTGAAATTTATTTGTACCATCTTCAGACTCAACTTCAATGGCCCCTTGTGGTGATGTTTGTACCACGTGAAATGGACCAGACCAATATGTTCGGGTGGAGTTCACTGCCTTAGTGAGGACTGGCAGTGGCGCAACCTTCGATTGAAGCTACTTTTGCGGATTGCGATAGCTCCTGGCCTTGGATCAAGGCTCTCACTCGCTCAAGACGTCGATGTGCCACCGGGTTGACCCTTTTCTTACTAGCATGGAGAGTGGCAATGGATGCCAAGATAAAGACTCATCAGCGCTAATTAGGGGATACAAGAGATAGTTGGATCGTAAGACTTTCTCTCACATCCTACTCCCTTCCATGTGATAGTCAATTTTAGCATCTTTGAAGAATCATATTGAGAAAAAGAAAGAAGCCGATCATTGAATTGATTAACCTGAGATGAGAAATCTATCATGTCCGAGTTCTACGATTCGGGTTCAGAGCGGAGTTTCAAGACAATAAAGAAGTGGTGCTTCTTTCCTGTTCATCCCAAAAATAATAACGACAATCACGAAAGAACTTTTACTCTTGAACAGAAGAGAGTTCATAAGGTTCAATACCGCTTGCCAGGTAGTTTGCAATATCTGCATACCATGGCGGTTCTTCAAGTGATCCGGCTAACAATTGCTCATATGGAAAGGTTTCCACAATATCTTCCACCCCAGATTTCTTTTTGGATCCTTCCAACCTCGACAAGTGCTCTGCCACTTGGTTTTCCGAGCCTTTTCTATCTCTAATTTCTAGATCAAACTCTTGTAGGAGCTTTGATTCGACTCTTTCTTTTCAATCAATTACTTGATGGCTGCATGGTCAGTGTATACAATGACTTTGGAGCCAATCAAATATGATCTGAACTTGTTGAATGCAAACACTAAAGCCAACATCTCTTTTTCAGTAGTCGTATAATTTCATTGAGCTCCACCCAATGTGCGCCTAGCATAGTAAATGGGGTGTAAGATTTTATCTTTTCTTTGCCCCAAGACTGCTCCCACAGCGTAGTCACTAGCATCACACATAAGTTCAAAGGTTGTTCCCAGTCAAGAGCAAAAATGATTGGTGCCGTCACGAACTGCAGCTTAAGCTCCTCAAATGCTGGCCTGCATGCTTCAGTAAACAAGAAAGGGCGATATTTTTCAAGAAATTTACACAAAGGGTTAGAAATTTTTGAGAAATCTCTAATGAAGCGTCTATAAAAGCCCACATTCCTAAGAAAGCTCCTAATTGCGCTGATTGATGTGGGCGAGGGCAATTTTTCTATTACCTCAGTTTTTACTTTGTCCACCTCTATACCCTTACATGAAACTCGATGACCCAAGACTATACCTTCTTGTAGCATGAAATGACACTTTTGCCAATTAAGCACTAGATTTGTCTCTTCACATCGTTTCAACACTCTCTTGAGGTTTTTCAAACAGTCATCAAAAGTATCCCCCACCACTGAAAAATCATCCATAAACACTTCCATGATGTCCTCAACCATGTCCGTGAAAATGGCCATCATACACCTCTGAAAAGTGGTAGGTGCATTGCACAATCCAAATGGCATCCTACGAAATGCATAGGTGCCATAAGGAAATGTTAATGTTGTTTTTTCTCTATCCTCTAGGGCAATATGATTTTGATTGTACCCTGAATAGCCATTTAGAAAATAGAAATAGTCCCTACCAGCCAGCCTATCCAACATTTGATCGCTGAATGGAATTGGAAAATGATCTTTTCTGGTGGCCTTGTTAAGTTTTTGGTACTCCATACAAATGCGTCGTCCGGTAACAGTTCTGGTGGGAATCAGTTCATTTTGAACCACTTATCCTACCTTTCTTTGGGACGCATTGCACGGGACTCACCCAAGAGCTATCAGATATGGGAAAAATTATTCCTGCGTCCAGCCACTTCTTCCTTTTTCACTACCTCTTTCATGTTCGGGTTGAGCCTCCTTTGATGTTCAATGGTAGGTTTGTGTCCTTCTTCCATTAGGATATTATGCATGCAGAAGGCGGGGCTTATACCCTTTATGTCCGCCATTGTCCAACTTATGGCTTTTTTGCATTCTTGCAGTACCTGCACTAATTTTTCTACCTACACATTTGACAATTATGAAGAAACCTGAGGACTGAGGTGGCTCGGTAGTGGTTTCAATTCCACTTTTGGAGGCTCTTCAATGGATGGTTTTGCAAGTAATGTCTGTCTTCCAGACAATTTTAGTAATTCAAACTTGGGATCTCTCTGCCAATGGCCTAGACCTTCAAGAGCCAAGACCCATTCTGTCACATTTTCACCATTATATTCTTCTACAGTTAACAAATATGCTTCTAACGGATCACTCAAATGACAGTTCTCTTCATATTCGAACTGCATTACATCTACAGCCTCCACCATTGAACAACTAGCAAACTCACTCGGTCGTCTCATCGACTTCTGCACATTAAATGTGATTCCTTTTTCATTCAGTTTCATCTTGAGTTCACCGGCCTCACAATCAATAAGTGCCTTTCCTGTTGCTAAGAATGGCCTTCCTATAATTATTGGGATTTCCTCATCAACTTGACAGACGAGAATGATAAAGTCTGCAGGAAAAACAAATCTCCCCACTTGAACAAGTACATCATCTAAGATTCCATATGGTCGTTTCATAGTTTAATCAGCCAGTTGTAGAAGCATAGAAGTTGGTCTTGCTCTACCAATGCCCAACCTCTTGTAAATAATCAATGGCATCAGATGTTTACTAGCGCCTAGATCACATAAATCCTTAGCAAAAGAATAATTTCCAATGGTGCATGGAATTCTAAAACTTCCCGAATTACTTAACTTCTGAGCGATAGGTCTAGTGACCACAACATTGCAAGTGTGAGTAAGTGTCACGGTAGATAAATCCTGGAAATCAAACTTTTGAGACATCAAATCTTTCATCATCTTTGCATATCCGGACATCTCTTTCAAAGCATCTATCAATGGAATGTTCAACTGGATTTGCTTCAACATTTCCATGAACTTCTTAATCTGATCATTCTTCTTATACTTAGCCAACCTCTGTGGAAAGGGTGCCAGAGGCCTCTTCTTGCCGCTGACTTGAACATTTTCTAGCTCAGGCGTTTCTTCTGTCGCCTTTTCAAGAAGTGGATCAGTACTCTTTTCAGGAATTTGGCTAGTTGCATTTTCTTTACTATTCTTAGCTTGTGTTTGTTGAACGACCACATCTTTTAGATTCTCGGACTCGTCTAACTCAAATGGTACTTGAGCAAGCGGCACCTCTTCTCGCATGGTCTGAGCATTCTCTTGTTCAGCGTCTAGATCCCTTCCATTACGAAGACTCACAGCCATCATCTACTTTGGACCCATATCTTTTGGATTCACATCGGTGTCTGCTTGTAGTGCCCCTTGTACTCATTGATTTAACAACATGGATAATTGGCCTAACTGGGTTTCAATGCCCTTAATAGCTGAATCATGAGCAACTACTTTCTGCTCCAAATTTCCAGTTTTTCCCAGTATTTGCTGTAGCATACCCTTTATCTCTGTCATATCACCGCCTTCCTGCTTGACGATCTGTTGTTGTGGCTGCCGAATATAGCCCACTTGCCTCTGATAGGGTACCATTTGACCTTGCGGTCGTGGAGACCCTGTATTGTTATTGTATTGGAGCTGAGGTTGTGTAGATCTATATTGCATTTGTTGGTTCTGTTGCCCCCATTGTTGTCCTGCTTGTCTTTGCCCATTATAGTTGTTCACATAACTCACATCTTCCGAGTAATTTTGAGGATCATTTTCCCCACTCCATGAGCAAGTATACAGCTGATTAATGCATGGAGTGCATAGATCTCCATGTGTTGTATCCACTATGTGAACTTGCTTTGTTCCCGAGTCATTAATCTTCTTGGTCAGAAGGCTCATTTGCGTCATTAGAGTGGCAATATTTTCGTCCATGGTGTTGCTTGGATCAAAAGCCACTGAATGTACCACAGGAGCGATTGGCTCGCCTCTTGTCATCCAGCCAGAATTTTGAGCCATCATGTCTAGTAGGACTTGGGCTTCAGTAGATGTCTTACTCAAAAGGCTCCACCTATTAAAGCATCAACATTATCCTTAATGCTATCTGCTAGACCCATGTAGAATCTCTGCAACAACATCTGATCTGGAATACTATGATGTGGACACTTCACCAACATACCCTTAAATCTTTCCCACGTCTCTGGTAGAGATTCCATTGGCTTCTACTTGAATTGCACTATCTCATCCACCTACTTAGCTGTCCTGTTTGGTGGGAAAAACTTATTCAGAAAACACTTTGCCAATTCATCCCAAGTCTTAATAGAGTTGCTTCGGAGTGACTTAATCTAGAATTGTGCTTCTCTGGTCACTGAGAAGGGAAATAGTAGTAGCTTAAGCGCCTTTGGAGACACGTTGGGCTGCCTTGAGAGCTGTAAATGGATAAAAAGTTCCTCAAGTGTTGTTGAGGATCTTCATATTCTTTTCTTGAAAACAACCCCTTATTTTGTAGCAAGTGCAGCATATTGTTCGTAATTTGAAAGCTTTTCACTTGAATCTGCGGAACTAATATGGCTGATGCTAGATTGTCAGCAGTGGGTTGAGCGTACTCACACAGGGCAGCTTCAGGAACAATTGCTGCTGCACATGATTGGGAGCTCGGGGATTCCTCACATTTTCTTGGTTGTGCATAAAAGGGACCCCGTCAATCCCATTTCTAGGCGGAACTTCATCCATTTCTTGCTCAAGTTCTCGAGTATGTTGTGTATTTTTCTTGGTCGCTCGATTCAGTTCCCTGAATGCTCGTTCTGGGTCTGGTAATGCTTTGAAAAGTTCACCCGACCTCACAGAGTTTCTGGGCATACACCTATAGCACACACAATAAAGGTGAGAACTTTACCAACAAAATATAATAGATAAGAAAAATTGATAACTAATCTTAGCGATATTTCAAAGTTACAACTATATAATAGTTCTCCGGCAACGACGCCAAAATATGATCATGCCCAAAACTCGTCCTTAAAAGGAAAAGCGGTCGTTACAAATATAATTTGTCTTTCTTTATGACTGGAGTCGATCCCACAGAGAACTATCAAAGCTTTCTTTTGTATCGCTAAGAATCTTCTAATAATCAATTACTCCAGTTGATTCTTTTTGTAATTAAATTTAAACGAGAACTAAAATAAATGGAATAATTGAACAAATAAGTAATGTATGATTTTTCTTCAAAAGGGAAACAACCTAGGATGATGATTTCACTGATTGTCAAAATAAACTCATAATGTGCCCACTATAATCGCATCGAGTTATTCTCTATCGATCATGATCTTTAGTCACTACAATTGTTTCTCAACATATAATAGTCATTTCCTAGCGTTATTCTCTCGAATGAACTCTAGTGAGCTGATTACTATGTTCACATAGATCAAACCAAAGTTTTGTTATCTCTAACTTCCACTTTTGAATCTCGGTCATAATCTCTTAACGCCTCGAAGTGGTGTTGTTTAACTTAAAACCTAATCTCCTGTCTCTCTCAAGAACATCAAAATACCACGACACTGTTAATCGAGGGCCCTTCGATTAACCGCGAGAAAACATAGGTGAACAAATAGATATAAAGTAAAATGACTTCATTATAGTAGAACACAATCACTAATTCACCCAAAAATGGATTCCATCAACCATCCTAGAAAATAATCTAGCTACTCATAATGGAGTTTAAGAACATAGATTTGATTTGCATAACGAACAAGTAAAGGGTAAAAAATAATGAAACTCTATGTTGAATTCCAAGTTAGCGGCTCTTCTCCTTGTTCTTCCTCTCCAAAACTGAGTAAACCTTTGAATATCAAGTTAATAAACTATTTATACTGTCCAACTTTAATCTGTGGATAAAAATAACCTTCAACCAAAGTAATTCGACCTAGTTACATTTTTTACCGTGCGCTCCGCGGGCCAGATAGCGTAGCTGCTCCACGCACGACCACTTTTCCAGCAGCCAGCATTATTTGCTCTTCAATGTTTCTTTTTAACTGGCGCGGAGCGGGCCTGGTAGCGTGGCCGCTCCGCGCACGGCCATTTATGTGCTTCTCAACTTTTTTCTTCATTTTTCAAACTCCTTTAGCTCAACGACTCTCGGATGTGATCTTGATCATTCCAATGGGCTTCTACTCAGACTTCAAAGCTCCATATCAATCACTACAAAAAAATGGAAAAATTACGGCGGTTTTGTTACGACGGTTACCAAGAACCGCCACAAATATAAAATAATACGACGTTTTATAATACGTCATATTAAATATTTTAGTAGCGACGGTTCAGACTTAAATTATGACTGTTTGAACCGCCACTAATATTTTTAAAAATTTTAAATTAACCCAACAAAATTATTGTTTGTCCAATTATATTTATTACTATCTTTCCTTACATTTAAATTTTCCTTAAATTTTCTCATCTATTTTAGTATTTAAATTTAATTATTATTCTCCTTTCCTTGATAATTATAAACTATTAGAATATTAAATATTTATTACTCAAATGCAAAGAACAATAATTTGACTAATTTGGACGCTAACAACCATTTAAGTGCTAATTTTAGCATTTATTGTCTCAATTAATTAATTAATTAATTTTTTTAAAAAAAAACAAAATTGTCTCTCATTTCCATATTTGAAATAGGTTACGTTCTTTTATTTCATTTGTTATAGCTCAAATTGAGCTCAATTCCTTCTGTTAGAGCTCATTACTTCTATGAAAGAAACTCAAACTCAAATTAGGAAAATATCAATCTGTTAAAGCTCGAAAGTCACTCAATCCCCAAATCGCTCAATCGCTCAAATTAGGAAGATCTCAATCACTGAATAAATCAAGCTCAAATCACGGTAAGCTCTCAATCCTCTACCAAGCTTTCAATTCAATATAAATAACACTCAAATTCTGTAAACTTTTCAATGTAAGCTCTCAAACCTCAATCAATTGTAAGTTTTTTGGGTGAATCTGAATTTCTTTCTGAATCTATGTATTCTCTATTGTTCATGCATGTTTGAGTTTGTAGAGATTTGTTTGGGTCATTCATGTTTGAGTTTGTAGAGATTTGTTTGGGTCATGAATGTAATTCAGATTGTAGGTAGTTTGTAGAGATTTGTTGGGGGTTTTACTTTCTGTTATATTTCTGTACAATTTTTTAGAGATTTGTTATGGGTTTTACTTTTTGTTATATTTCTATACAATTCTGTAGAGATTTGTTAGGGGTTTTACTTTTCATAGTTTGATTTTGCATGTCATGGTTTAGTTATAGTCTAAAAAGAGCCTTACAGAAATATTGAAGTAATGATCTAGATTTCACTTTCGAGCCTTAGAGTTCACTTTCTTTTTCAGTTTTGAGGCTTAGAGATCATTTTTTTTTTCACTCCTATTAATTTACTGGTGCTATTAACCTAAATTTCATATTTGGGCTTGATAGGTTGTCGAGGAATCAAAAACTGGTGGTCAAGGTATTGAGATAAACATCAACAGTAATCGTTTGAGAGGTATATAACTTCTATTAGTAAATCTTTTGATACTTTTTTGTTATTTTTTGTAAGTAAAAATATGAATTGCTAGAAGTAAGAAAATTTTCAATATTTATGGCCTTCTGTCTTGCTGGAAGTAAAAAAATTCCCAATATTTTTGGCGTTTGATAGGTTTTATTTTTACTTTAGCTGTTTTTTTATGTGCGTGTGGGGATGTAAATTGAGAATCTGATAGTGATGATGTACTATAGAAAATACTAGATATGGGTTCTGCAAATTGGTTAGTGAACTGCAATTCTTTCACTCAATTAAGGAAGAAAATCAGAGTATTTTTCTTGAAAATAAGGAATTCAAACTGTTAGCATTACAATCAGAGTATATTTCTTGAAAAGCTTAGTTGTCTGAAACTTCCCTTTAGCCCTTTTGATACTCCATGCTAATACCTTCTCCCATGTAGACATAGGACAATCTCCATTGTTAAGCCACCTCAGTTCTCGGGTTCTTAGTGTCAGTGGTACAGGGCTCTGAGTGAGTAAATGACTGTGATTCAGGTTATCATTGACATAAAAGCACACATCGGATCAGTTTCTATTCACCGTTTTATGAGTCGATCAATTTATCTCATAATTAAATTAAAATTTGTAGGGCTAGAAGTAAGAAAATTCTAAGTATTTATGGCATTTTGTCTTGCTCTTGTTCTATTTTTACTTTGGTTGTTTGTTTTTTTCTTATATGTGTGTGGGGGATGTAGATTGAGATTCTGATAGTAATGATGTTATAAACAGAATATCAAATATGATTTCTGCAAATTAGTTAGTGAATTGCAATTCTTTTACTCAATTAGAAGTTATAAGTTAGTTTCTGTTCTGCAACTATCTTTTTCTTAAAGAAATTTAATTATGAGGTGATATCAACAGCTTCATACTGTAAAAGTTACAATTCAGATACTTGCTGTTTTTATTTTTATTTTAATATTCTGATATTATTTAATTTTAAGTTGATTTGCTATGCCGTTCTTTCTAGCCATGTCAATCGATAAATCTTGGATTGGCAAACCACAAAATACTCTTGAATACGTAAGATGGGGTAAGAAAGTTTCTGGATTTTGCGCTTTAGCATGGGTCTATTGACAGACATGTAATTAAGTGTCCATGTTCGAGGTGTGGTTTCAATAAGTGGCAAAAAAGAGGTGTAGTTCAAGAGCACCTAACTTTAAAGCCTTTTCCAGTTAATTACAAGTTTTGGTATTTACATGGTGAAGATTCAAATGCAACTATAGCACAAACATTTCAGGAAATATCTGTCGTTGAAGAAACTTTGCAGTCCCATAATCCAATTGAGTCCAAGACTAATAATGATTTTGGATTTACTGAAAGCAGTAACAATGAACGTAGTGTGTCTTCTGAGCCTATAAATGGAGAAGAAACATTTAATGAAGAGCATAATGAGGATTATGCAAAGTTCTATGAACTGATCAAAGATGGAAAGCAACCCTTATATGAAGGGTGTACAAAGTATTCCAAATTGTCCTTTCTTATTAAATTGTATCACATAAAGTGTTTGTGCCGAATTACTGACAAAGCGATGAGTATGATATTAGAATTATTAAAAGATGCCTTTGAAGATGCAAAGATTCCTGTTTCATTTTATGAGGCTAAGAAAACCATCAATAAACTTGGTCTTAATTATACCAAGATACATGCTTGCCCAAATTACTGTATGTTATATTTTGGGAAAGACAAGGCTTGCAAGAATGCAAAAAATGCAAGACATCTAGGTGGAAAGATAATAAAAAAAAAGCAACCTGCAAAGATCTTGTGTTACTTTCCTCTAAAGCCGAGGCTGCAAAGACTGTTCATGTGCTCTAAAACTGCAGAGTCTATGAGATGGCATTATTTAGGGGGTAATCAAGATGGATTGATGAGGCATCCTAGGGATTCTGAGGCTTGGAAAAAGTTTGACTTGCTTCATCCTGAATTTGATGTAGATCCTCGGAATGTACGACTAGGCCTAGCTAGTGATAGTTTTAATCCTTATGGAGCAATGTCAACAACCTATAGTATTTGGCCAGTGATTCTTATTCCATACAATCTTCCTCCTTGGGAGTGCATGAAACAATCTTCATTCATTCTCTCAATGATCATTCCAGGAAAAAAAATGCCAGGAAATGATATAGACGTCTATTTACAACCTCTTATCCAAGAGTTGAGGGAATTGTGGTATGATGGAGTGGAGACATTAGATTCTTCAAAAAATGAAACATTTAAATTGCGAGCAGCTTTAATGTGGACAATTAGTGACTTTCCCGGGCTTGGTAACTTATCTGGATGGAATACATATGCTCAATTTGCTTGCCCCACATGTAACTTTGCTACAGTCTCTTATAGGCTGAAGCATAGTAGAAAATGGTGTTTTATGGGTCATCGTCGTTTTCTTGAAAGCGGTCATCGATTTAGTTGGTTTATTGCTGTAGTCGTTGTATTCGTATGTGTGAACGTGTGTAGTCCAGTTTGGTTTAGGTCATTTTCAATTTTATTTCATTCAAAACAGCCATTATCAAAATGAGTACCTAATCAAGTTAATTAATGTTCCTAGCTGTATTATTTGAAAAAAAGTTGATAGCTTAGGGGCTTTAAAGAGAAAACTGACTTCAACTCTTCGTCTTAATCAAACATTTCAGTTGGGAAGATTGCGTCTACTCATTGATTATTTCTTCTATTTTTAAATATTTTTTGGGTATATTTTGTATGGAAACATGCACAGTTAAACTTATATTTTAACATGATTGTGGGGTCTGGGGTTGTTTGATGTAGCAAAGAAAACGCAGTCGAAGTTGTTTGGATCTTGTTTTGACTCATTTCTATTTTATTTTGTTTTTTCAAAGCTTTTACTAGTGGTTGTAAATTTATGTAGACTTAAGGGTTGACTTGTTTTAGATACCAAATGAACCCTGTGGAGTGTAGGATGTTAGCCTACTGCAACCCTCTTCTCCATGTACTTTCCTAATCACATGCTTAATCACATGCTCGTTTCATGTTGTTGTTGTGTGCTGTTCATTTTATGAGGCTTGAGCACTTGTTGCTGACTGTCCAGTGCTACTGTGGACTGCTTATTGTTGCTCATTTGTGTTGATTGTTGCATTGTTGCTGGCTGCTGCAAAGTGCAAGTCTACTATTATCATTAATGAATGAGCCTTTCTTTGGTCTTTGGGCAGTGGCTGCTGGAAGATATTTGATTAAAAGCAGAACAGAAAAATAGAGTGATTAACAGAAAAGGAGAACACCAAAGAATAAGTTCAAGGCAATTGTATATGAGGAGAAATAAGCTAAGCAATTAAGCATGTGATTAGGAAAGTACATGGAGAATATCCTTTAACACTTACTACATTATATTTTACAAACTTTGTGTATACATTGTACGCTTTTGTGGGCTTGCTCACATTGCTGGTCAAGTCCAGATAAAGAAGAGGGTTGCAGTAAGCTAACATCCAACATTTTGTGGTAAAAATTGTTAATTAGACTAGAAGTCGTTATATCAGTTGAAAAAAACTGATATACATAAACTCATAATAAAGGTTGTTACAAGAGATATTAAGTGTCTTATTTCCTTACAACTCAGATAAAATCAGTGATACTTCTTCCAATCAATGTGTGATTCATATATGGAGTCATCAACTGGTATATGACAACAATAGTATGCTTGTTTTTCTTTTGCACAGGAAAAAATTGAAGAAATCCGAAGTCAAAGGCCAGAAAGTATTGTCGAAGTTTCACCTAATGATGCACTTGGTATAGTACTCGGTCCCGAACATCCCGGCCGTGTTCGAGGGTTAGGCTTGGGTGTTGTTCCAACTACGGCATTCAAACAGACATCTAGGAGATTTAATCATGTTAATGTGAGTTCATCTAGCACTAGCGCTCCAACTCCTGAGTGGCAGCAAGAGATGACGAGTATGAAATCACAACTAAATGTGCCTACTTCGCTTATATCAAAGGAACATAGGGAATATCCTTGAAGAGTTTGCTCACTTATTTCCACCTCCTCCACTGGTATGCCCATTATAAATATTTATTTTTTCCCTTATTTGCTCTTCTGCCGATGCTTAATATCTTGCGTGAAGAGACATTTTTTTTAGTATTGGATATAGGTAAGAGGTAGATCTGGAACTTGGAAATAAGTAGAATTTTGATAGTAGATAGAAATCTGAAATCTTTTGGTTGTATGGTAGAAAAATGCAGCTATTGAAAATTAGTATTATCGGTTGGAACTTAAATATACAAAACAAAGCAATGAAGTAATAGTTTAGCAAAAGAGCAATGACATATTTAAAGACCAAAAATAATGACCCAGAATGTAGCCAAAATGTTTCAAATGCAACTAAAGGAAACTATTAAAACTTTAGTTAAGGTTGATAGCACAGAGTTAACGTAGTTTGATTTATTATTGTCTATTTTCTTCTTTGTTTATTACTTCATCTGTTGTTCCAAAATAAGTGTCGTTTTATGTTGTGGGGCTTGAACAGTCTTCTGCTAGCATAGATTTAAAAGTTTGAGATATATATACTTGTGGGGCTTGAACAATCTTCTGCTAGCATAGATTTAAAAGTTTGAGATATATACTTCTCACACAGTTATTTTTTCAGGCATCAGATATAAGAAGTGGTACTCATCAGCCACCAATTGGACCAAGCGTCGATTAGAAAGCTTGAAATGGGAGTAACAACGATGATGGATACACCAATTAGAAATCAGTTTTAGAATCTTTTTTTTTTGGGATATTCTTGTTGAATGATACTTTGAAATTAGTATTTTGATGGTGTAATTTTGGAGTGTCAAATAATACTTTAAAACATTAATATTTTGACGATGTAATTTTGAAGTACTTCTATTTTATATAATGAATATTTTGTTTGATCTTTTATGTTCGTGTTAAAATTACTAATCATAAGAGTTTAAATGTATAGAGTGCAATAAATTGGAATTGAATGTGGATTGACCAAATTGAAAAATTTAATTCTTGCAATAAAATACTGCAGTCACAAAAAAACTGTACGACGTTTTTAAATAAGCCAAAAACGCCGTAAATGATGCGTGAGTTTCTCATAATTACGACGGCTTTAACCGTCACTTTATACGACAAAGAAATGCCGCATTAACAAAAGAATATTACGACGGTTAACTATAAAACTGTCGTAATACATTTGTGACAGACGAGATTACGACACTTTTACAAAACGTCGTTATAGTGCTTTGTGACGATTTGAAGAATCACTTGACAGTTCTTATTTCAATTTTCCGACTCTCATCTTGTTAACTGACTTAACCGCAATACCATGTTTTCTTTCTGTGATAATGCCGTAGCGTAGGACTCCAGGAATTTTGGAAGCTGAACATGCTCAAAAGATGCCTAAAGCTTTTAGCTTTGATCATTCGACGCCGAGTGAAAGGGTTCCTCAGGAAATTCATACGCTCCGCGGACGGAGCAAAAAGTGGAGTCTTGGTCAATAAGCAATGGTGGACTTTCAGATCCAAAAAATTGCTATGCGGTGAATTCCTTAAAGCCAAATACAGTCAAAGAACTAATCCAGTCATTAAAAAATGGAACTCAGGGCAATCTCTCATGTGGAAGCATATGATGAATAACATGAATGATATTAAACCACACATCCAATGGTCTATTAACTCTGGAAACTGGAGTTTTTGGTGGCATGACTTGTTGGGGGTGGGACCTCTAGCTAATCATAATAGCTACCTCCCTAGACTAAACAATACCACTATTTCCAGTTTCCTTGAGAATGGAGTGTGGGATGAAGTTAAAGTAAGACAACATGCCCCTCATCAATTCATTCATAGAATCCTCAACACAATTGTTAGAGTTCAGCAAGATATTCCAGATCAGGCTATATCGAAGCTCACTACAAGTGGGAAATTTACTTATGCTTCAGTTCGGGATCAAGTGAGGAAGAAAAAGAGCAAGACCTTAACTGACCTTTCAAGGTTTCCTTTCTAGTTTGGAGATGCTCAGACTCAAACTGCCAACAAATGACAGAATTACTGCTTTTGGACAAACTAATGGCAATTGCTCATGTTGTTACAAGCCAGGACATGATGACATTGATCATATTTTTCTTTCTTAGAATTTTCCATATCACATTTGGAAATATTTTTCTAGCAGTTTGGGAGTTCACCATAACAGGACCCTGTATAGAGGAGGATAATGAAATGTTGGCTTACTAAGCCTAATAATGAGGTCCACATACTCATGATCCAAGTCACCCCCATTTTTATTTGCTCGAATCTTTGGAAAAAGAGATGTGCTAGTAATGTTGGGTATTATTTGCCCTGAGTTTCTTACCATAAATTGGTTTTCTTTTTTAGGAAAAAGTTTAGGATTTGGCTAGTCCTTTTCTTGTAGGAAAATGTTTAGGACTGCTTGTTCCTTCAAACTTAATCAGCATTCACAATGTAGTTCTAGGGGCTTTGCGAGTTATGGTTAGGGGGAGAATTTGTGGGACACAAGTGATATGTTATCACTTGAGTGAACCTACTTGTATCTCGAGTGAATTGGTTGAGGTTATATCTCTCTATATTTTGTACTATTTATATAGTGGATTGCTCATCTCCTTTGTGGATGTAGGTCAATGGACTGAACCACGTTAAATCTTTGTGTATTTTGCTATATTTCTCTTTTGTCTTCTTACTCATGGTCTATCGAGGTTTGCTTTGTTAGCTTCCGCATGACACCTGATTAATTTTGGTTCTAACAAGTGGTATCAGAGTCAGGTTGGATGGTTCAATGATGGAGCCAGGTTTGATGGTTCAATGATGGAGCCAGGTTCAATGGTTCAACCAAGTTAAAAACGGGTGTTCATCTTGGCGGGTGTAATTCTAGCCGCAACCTATTCGACAGTAATAAAGGTTTTTGTTGGGGAATTTTTTCCAGAAAGGTTCTCTGTGTCGAGATATAGATTTGATGGAGGAAATTATGGAGAAGAGATGCAAGCTATTGAAGATTATGTGAAGAAGGTGGATCAAATTTATTTTGTTAGAAATTCAGGCCAAGGGGGAGATTTGTTGGGTATTATTTGCCCTGAGTTTTTTACCATAAATTGGTTTTCCTTTTTAGGAAAAGGTTTAGGATTTGTCTAGTCTTTTTCTTTTAGGAAAAGGTTTAGAACTCTATAAATAGAGGCTTTTTCCTTCAAACTTAATCATCATTCACAATGTAGTCCTAGGGGCTTTGAGAGTTTTGGTTAGGGGGAGAATTTGTGGGATTATCACTTGTGTGAACCTCCTTGTATTCCGAGTGAATTGATCGAGATTATTTTTCTCTATATTTTGTACTCTCTTATTTATATAGTGGATTGCTCATCTCTTTTGTGGATGTAGGTCAATTGACCGAACCACGTTAAATCTTTGTGTCTTTTGCTATATTTCTCTTTTGTCTTCTTACTCATGGTCTATCGAAGTTTGCTTTGTTAGCTTCCGCATGTTCGGTCCTATCAAGTAAATACGGTAGCAAATAATCAAGCACTACAAGAGTTAAGTTCTCATATCCAAGGAATTACACATGCGTATTATAACCACCTCTCCTTCCAGCAATTGGCCTAGCAACTGGAATGAATTTGTCACTATAGTGGACAAATGCCAACATGATACAAGGGTTCAAGTAAAATGGAAGAAACCCCCTCAATCTATTATTAAGCCAAACACTGATGGGAGTGCCCTGGAGAATCCATGAAGGATAGGGTCAGGAGGCCTGTTGAGAGATCATAAAGGTAAGCTTATCTATGCTTTTGCTACACCTTTAGGGGAGGGTTCAAACAATAAGGTTGTGGTAGTGGCAGCAGTTCTTGGGATGACCTGGTGCATTTAACATGGATATAGCAGGGTCATTTTGGAGGTAGACTCTAAACTATTAGTGAAGTGGCTCAAGCATGAAAGCACCCCTTCTTGGAGTGTAAACAAATACATCCTGGAACTTCAAGACTGGATTAAAATGACTGAATTTTTTCAATGCAAGCATGTCTTTAGGGAGGCAAATCTCCCTGCAGAGACACTCTCAAAAATGAGTCACTTGGTGAAAGCTACTCAGCAATTCTACAATCATCAACAACTCTCTCATTACACTAGAGAATATATCAACTTAGATAAGATGGGCATGGAATGCTTCATAAGGAAAAAGTGTAAGAGGATCCAAAAATCACCTTGAAAGATGGTTGATCAGCCCTCTGGGACAGGTTACCACCTGTTCAGTTTCTGAATTTTGAACAATCCTCTTCCTTGTAGATATATATTATAGGTATAGCTTCTAGGAAGAGGTATAATTTTTCTTAAGCTCTTTCTTTATTGTAAGGGGAGAGTCTCCCTTATTTATATTTTCTAGTATCTTTGTATTGAGAGAAGTCCTCTATTCTAGGTTTCCTTTTCTAGTATTGGGGATAAGTTGACAAGCCTTAGTACGCTAAGTCGACTTATGAACCAACATAATATTGGAGATTAGGTTCTTGCCCCTCTCCTTGTAATTTTTGTTTATTTATATATGTTAAGGCCTGGAGCTGTTGATAAGACCTGACCCCTCTAAGTATCATTAAAAAAAGCAATAATTCAATTATATATTTCTCACGGTATTATTATTTGCCTAGTCCTTTCACGAGATCATCATGAGCAATTCTAGTAGAATATTTTTAATTTTCAACCTTCACTTGATGCTTTATTCCTACTTTGTCATTTTAGTACACTTCTAAATAGTACTAACTGGCTATTATCATGTCGTAACATACATCATGTGACGTTAATTCCTCATTGGACACATTTGTCTATATGTCCATTTGGAGAGCAAGTACATCTTCCCTCCTTTTGTAAGTTCTAGTCTCTAGGCACGCGCTTTGCGCGTGTACTATATGTCTATGAATATAAAATTTTAAAACCACTCAAGTAATTAGGTGTTTTAGTTATAACATAAAAAAGAACGGAAATCAAGAAGAACTTAAATTACTAAAATTGATGAACATTGAGTTTAGTTAAGTAGGTCAATAAATTGAAAACCTCATTCTTGAAACCGATTAAGCTTTATATTTAGTGTAAGATGTTTATCTGAATGTCTTGCACAAGTTAGATTAAAGAACATCATATTAAATTTCTTATTTAACATAGTAGAATAAACAAAAAAAAGCTCCAAAAGTTCAAAGCAGTAGCATTTGATGTGATATGACATACATCATCATTTACATTTAGGCCATTAGACAATATGCAACAATGCTATAGCTTATAGTTGTAACTTATAATCACAGAAATTTGTGATGAGTAAAATAAAAAATTAAGAAAAAATATGTTTGTTGGAGCATTGGCAATACCGTATTTGTTTCCATAGTGGTATTCCACATCGCTAATCATTTTACCTGCAACACTATTAGTGTCTTGTTAATATAACTTTTTTACACACGATCAGTATATAAAAATTAGACTTATACGGAAAAGATCTATGCTCTTAGTAAGGTTATCTTTAAATACATTACCCCAGGAATGAGTTGGTAGAATTGGTCTACTTTATCATATTTTTTTATAAGCAATAGGTGCACATATCCACCATTTGTACTCGAAAAGTGTGAGCATATGCAATGAATTTTTTTTTTCTTATAATAGATATATAAGAGGAAAATCTCTTTCTTCTTGGGAACACTGCAATTTAAGGTATAACATGAAGGATGGAGGAAAAAATAAGCATGTTAGAAAATTAGATTATGAAAACAAAGAGAACAAAGTAACCTTGACAAAGTTAGTCAAGCATAGAGGAAGAGGAAATACCTTATCACAAGTGCAATGACGATTTTCATTCCAAAACTGAAGAACTCCATAAATTGCTTATTATACTCATCGAAACACTCCTTTATAAGACTAATGATCACCCCAATTGTCCCTTTAGTCTTCATCATTAATGAACAGGTTGTCCACAATGAATATAAGGCATGTCACGTTGATTTTCATCAAGTTTTAATGAATTATTCTTAAATCCTATTTCATGTCTAGTTGAGAATTGACTCTTTTGGATATTATCGAGCATTACTGAGGATTTTGTCATTTTTATTTTTGATATTTTAACTAAAATGAAAGCAAGAGTATCTATGATTCTTTTGTCACGAACCAAGGTATCCCTTAGGCGTAACATGGAGTATAAGACCTCGAGAGGACCCATACAAGCCACTTAGCTTTCAACATACAAGACATATAATAAGGAAAATAAAAGAGAGTTTCAACATATAAGAGCTTTATAGAGAAAAGAGGAAATCTAAACATCGTCTCAAAGCCATCTAGTACATCAGAATGGATCTGGACATAGCCCGTACATCATGTTCCAAAACTTGAAGTAAGAAAATACTGAAAATAATAAATGTTCGATCCTCGAAGCATGAGGACTCACCAAAGCTCAGAATCTCCTCAACTGACTCTATTCACAAAACTGGGAACCTGACTGCCAGACCCTACATTAGGGAAAATGTAGGCAAGAGTATTCGTTAGTACAAAATATGTACCAAGTATGATAGCCATGCATAAAAACATATGAATCATGCTAAAAGGGGACATTTTCATTAGCATGCAATGATCAAGCTAAAACATGAATCTTGAATGTTAGAAAACATAAGTCATAAAACATGATCAATGCAAGTAAATATCATCTTAAAACATACTTAAGATACTTCTTGAAGTAACATTAGTTCATCTTAACTAGCTTGTGGAAAGTAGCCTTAACCGACATAAAAGACCATGTGAGCTATCAACATGGAATCCGGTGTCTCCCACACAAAAAAGGGGTTGACCTACTTTCCAAGTTAAGGACCATGAACTTCTAGCTTATGTGGATCCACTAGCTAATGTCTATCTAGACAATCCTGTGTTGACACATAGTTTATGGGACATGGGTAATCGCCACTTGTCCACTCGGTACTATGCTTAACTTCAACAGAATAGTTCTTAACCATATTCATCTTAGCTCATAAAGGAACATGGGTAATTGCCTCTTGTCCTTATATCATATGACATGGGTAATCACCTCTTGTCATTTCAATTAGAGAGCATGGGTACTCGCCTCTTGCCTCAAATGTAGAATAGCTCCTTAACAATTGGTTCATTTTAGGTGAGAAGACCTTTCAACCTTAAGAACCCTTATTATGTGAGAAAACCTTTCACAATCATGCTTTCATGTGTATATGAAAAATCTTTTCAACAACACAACAATAGCAACATCATTGATACTTCACTCTCAAAGCATCCTTAAAACATTTACATCAATTTAATAAGAACATGCTTGATTTCATAAACTCTTCATTTATGATCCAAAACTTACATCATCTGATCATAACTTGAAAATCATGGAAATTACAGGGGTTCATGAGGGATCATCATAAAAACATGAGATTAACTCAATTCATGCATAAAAGATCATAGATCAATCAATTAAATCAATAATTAAGAGAACCCATAACATAGAATAAAAACCCTAACTCAATTAGGGATTTCTAACTTTGAAAATTGGAGAAGTTGGGAACTCCATGGATGAAAGGGTTCATAGATGAAAACTATCATACCTCAATGCCAAAAGTTTGCCTTCAATGGAGGATTATGAGACTTGACTTGAAACCCTAGGTTGGACCCTTCTTCCTCAAGCTTTCTAGAGAGAGAAATATTTCAGAGGAAGACTTGTTCTTCTTTTGTAAATTTGAGAGAATGATTTCAATTGGGGAAATTTGGGGGTTAAAACACTTATATAGGGGTTTTGGTGAAGGATAAAACGACATAGTATTAGGCTAGAATAATTAAGAAAAGACTCAAAAGCCCTTAAGAAAATAAATGTCGTTGTCAACGACGGTGGCGAACCACGGTATGTGGTTTTACCTACGGACCGTCATATTCGACCGTCGTTGATTTCAGAAACTTTATTTGGAACCACGAACGATGAATCCCTCACCTATAGACCGTGATTCAGACGATGGACAATAGGTCGTGGTCGTCGTTCGCGACTTCTTACTCTGAATTTTTTCTAAGTCTGGGACTCACCTACGAAATCTATCTACGGCTCGTGCATTGAATGACGGACCGTCCTAGTGAACCGTTGAAAGATACATAAAACTTGATATTTTTGGAAAAACCCACTGGCCAACCACGGACACCACCTATGGTCCATGGGTAGTTTCACGGGCCTTGGATGGCACCGTAGGAACTAGCACCAGATTTCTTAAAAACTGAATTTTCATGTCTTTTCGAATCCGAGGTGTTACATTATCTCCTCCTTGGGAACATTCGTCCTCGAATGATATTCAAGACATCATAAGGAGGGTATGAACTTAAACCTAATAGCCCAACAAGAATGCAATCACACAATGCACATATCCGAGGAGGAAATATCAACTACAAGCTAAAACATGTTCAACATATATCATATCATGAAGTCTATATGCAACTTATACTCAAATGCACATAAACATGTAGAAATCAATCAAGTTGACTCATTTTCTCAAAACTTAAGTTTTTTCATGAACATGCATAATTGAGGAAATCATGGGAATATCTAAGACACATGACACCAAAAGAGTAAACCATGAGGAACTCAATACCTCAAGCTGGAGTAGGGGTAGAAGGAAAGAGATGAGGATAACGGGACATCATATCGGCCTCGGCCTCCCAAGTAGCACCCTCAACTAACTGATTCCTCCACAAAACTTTCACGGAAACAACTCCTTTATTTCTCAACTTCTTGACTTGACGGTCTAAAATCTCAATCGGAACTTCCTCATAAGAAAGATTCTCCTTACTCCTAAATCTTCTAAGGGGACTATAGTTGTCGGATCGCCAACACACTTCTTCAATAAGGAGACATGGAAAACTAGATGCACCGGCAATTCTAACTCATAAGCAACCTTACCAATACGCCTCAAAATCTGATATGGATCCACATATCGGGGACTAAGCTTCCCTTTCTTACCAAACCTCATTACACCCTTCATGGGTGAAATTTTTAAATAAACCCAATCATTCACATTAAACTCAAGATCTCTTCTTCTAACATCGACATATGACTTTTGCCGACTTTGAGCTGTTTTCAACCTCTCTCTAATAAGCCAAACTTTCTCTATAGCCTCATGTACCAATTAGGGGCCTATTAGCGCAACTTCACCTACTTCAAACCAACCTATAGGAGATCTACACCTCCTACCATATAATGCTTCAAATGGAGCCATACCAATACTTGAGTGATAACTATTGTTATATGCAAACTCAATCAAAGGCAAGTGATCATCCCAATTACCTTTGAAATCAATCACACAAGCTCTCAACATATCTTCCAAAGTTTGGATAGTACGCTCCGCTTGTCCATCGGTTTGTGGATGAAAGGCCGTACTAAGACCCTTTTGAAAAGATTTCCAAAACTTAGAAGTTAATTGGGTACCACATCGGAGATAATGGATAAAGGCACTCCATGCAACTTTACCATTTCTCTCAAGTACAACTAAGCATAGTCCTCCACCGAATAAGAAATCTTGACGGGAATGAAATGAGCCGATTTCGTCATTTGATCTACTATAACCCAAATCGAGTCATGTTGTCACCGGGTGCGAGGAAAATCAACGATGAAGTCCATATTGAAATCTTACCACTTCCAAGTAGGAACGCTAATGTCTTGGGACAAACCTACCGGTTTATGATGCTCAACCTTCACTTGCTGACAATTGGGACATTTAGCCACAAATCCTGCAATATCCTTCTTCATCCCATTCCACCAATAGATCTCCTGCAAGTCACGGTACATCTTGGTGGCTCCCGAGTGAATGGAATATCAAGAACTATGGGCTTCTGACAAGATTTGTTCTCTCAAGTCGTCTACATTAGGAACACACAAACGACCTTGATATCTATGTACACCATCTCCCCCTTGGGAGAAAGCCTCTACGGACTTTTTAAGCACCGCTTTCTTTAATTCAACCAAAGTCGGGTCAAGACCTTGCTTGGCTTTCACATCCGCCACAACAGGCGATTCTGACCCATTGTAAAAGATAACACCACCCTTGGTAGAGTCTACTAACTGAACACCCAACCGGGCACATCTATGAACATATCGAACCAACTCCTTTTTATCATCTTCGATGTGAGCAACACTGCCCATAGATAACCAACTAAGAGCATCCGCCACCACATTCGCCTTATCGGGGTGATATAGAACACTCATATCATAATCCTTCAATAACTCAAGCCACCTTCTTTGGCGAAGATTTAGATCTTTCTGATTAAACACATATTGCAAACTCTTGTGGTCGGTAAGACATCCACATGAACACCATACAAATAATGCCTCCAAATCTTGAAGGCAAAAATAACCGCCGCTAGTTCAAGGTCATGGGTAGGATAATTCTTCTCATGAATCTTAAGTTGCCTTGAAGCATAGGCAATGACTTTCCCATTTTGTATAAGCACACATCCTAGCCCAATTCTCGAGGCATCAGAATAAACAACAAAATTATCAGTCCCTTCCAGTAAAGTCAACACCGGAGCGGAAGTAAGTCTCTCTTTTAATTCCTGAAAACTCATTTCATATGCTTCAGACCATATGAACTTAGACTTCTTTTGAGTCAATGCTGTCAATGGAGAGGCAATCGTAGAAAATCCCTCGACAAACCTTCTGTAATAACAAGCCAAACAAAAGAAACTTCTAATATCTAAAGGGGATAGAGGTCTAGGCCAACTCTTAACCGCATCCGTCTTCTTAGGATCTACCTCAATACCCCTACTTGAAACAATATGACCAAGAAAAGCCACAGACCTTAGCCAAAACTCGCATTTGCTAAACTTTGCAAAGAGTTGTTGGTCCTTGAGAATTTGCAACACAATCCTCAAATGAGTGATGTGATCATCCTCACTTCTCGAATAGATCAATATATCATCAATGAACACAATCACAGACATCTCAAGGTATTGTCTAAACATCCTATTCATCAAATCCATAAATGCTGCCGGAGCATTAGTTAACCCAAACAAAATTACCAAAAACTCATAATGACCATACCGAGTTCAAAAAACCATCTTCAGAATGTCATCTTCTTTCACCCTCAATTGGTGATAACCCCACCAAAGATCAATCTTGGAAAAGTAACTCACCCCTTGAAGTTGGTCAAACAAGTCATCTATCCTTGGGAGAGGATACTTATTCTTAATGGTATCCTTGTTCAACTGCGGATAGTCTATACATATACGGAGAGAACCATCTTTTTTTCTAACAAATAAGACTGGAGCACCCCATGGAGAGATACTCGGTCGGATGTAACCCTTATCCAACAAATCTTTCAATTGCTCTGTTAACTTTTTTAGTTCTGCCGGATCCATTGGGTAAGGAGGAATGGAGATAGGCCGCGTATCTGGGAGAAGGTCAATACTGAAGTCTATTTCCCTTTCGAGAGGAATATCGGGTAAATCATCTGAGAAGACTTCTGAAAACTCATTAACCACGGGGACCGACTCAAGAGTAGGAGTTTCAGAATCTACATCCCTCACCCTAACTAGATGGTATATGCAACCCTTAGAAATCATCTTTCTAGCTTTAAGAAAAGAGACAAACTGACCCTTAGGCATAGAATTTCCCCCTTTCCACTCTAGTACAAGCTCATTTGGAAACTGAAACTTGACTACACGAGTTCTACAATCAATAGAAACATAACATGAATGAAACCAATCCATACCAAGGATAACATTAAAATCTAGCATATCAAGCTCTACAAGATCAACAAGAGTAACTCTATGGGATAAGGAAATGTGACACTTTCTATAGACCCTCTTAGCCACAATAGAATCACCAACAAGAGTAGAGACAAAAAAAGGATCTAACAACACATCCGGAAGAATATCAAATCTCATAGCCACGTATGGCATCACAAAATATAAGGTAGCACCGGGGTCAAGTAAAGCATAAACATCAAGTTGAAATACTTTCAACATACCGATAACCACATCTGGAGAACCCTCTTGTTCACCACAAGTGTGAAGTGCATAAAATTTGTTTTGCTTTGGAGCACCCGAACCACTAGGACCAGATGAAGGATTAGGTTGAGACTTTCAACGATTATCTCCATCATTCTTAGCAACTGAAGTACAATCTCTTTATGTGGTCCATCTTACCACAACCAAAACAAGCATTGGAACCTGTTAGACACTTGCCCTCGTGCTTCCTTCCACACTTAGCACAAGTAGGTAACAAGGACCCACTACCACTTCCTCCTTGAGGCTTAGGGTTAGACACCCTCTATTTGTTGAACTTAGAAGGAACATTGGAGGAACCTTGACCGGAAAACCTTTGTCGAAACATAGAATGACCATGTCCATCGGACCTTGAATGTGAGAAATTACCATCATCGGTTTTAGCCCTCTTTGCCTCCCTAGACTTTTCTTTAAGTTTCTACTCTTCAATTTGTTGAGCATGAACCATGAGACGAGAAATGTCCATATCATTAATAAGCATGGCGGTACGGCATTCCTTAACTACCATTTCAGACACACCCAAAACAAAATTACTCATCCTTGCCCTAGGATCGGCAATCATAGTAGGAGCATATCGAGACAATTGTGTGAACTTCAACGCATATTCCTTCACACTCATACTTCCTTGACGAAGATTGATGAATTTAACCACCTTTGCCTCCATCATCTCAAGGGGAAAGAACCTATCAAGAAAAGCAATTTTGAACTTTCCCCAATCAAGAGGACCCGCATCTTCCGGTCTCCCTTCTTTCCATTGGTTGAACAATATTTAGTCAACACCCTTAAGTTGATAAGCGGCCAATTTCGGCTTTTCCACCGTCGTCACTCCCATGATCATCAACACCTTGAAACCTCATCAATGAACTCTTGAGGGTCTTCCTCAACCTTAGAACCATAAAACTCCTGGGGATTCATTCTAGTAAAGTCCCTCACTCTAGATGCCATCGTACCCACATTTGGGTTCACGGTAACCGCAACCTACCTATTGGCTTGGGCCATCAAGGCTTGAGCCAACACTTGAAAAGCAGCCCTGAACTCTGCATTAGTCACTTGCTCGGCCAAAGGGTCGACCGGAGCTTGAGGATCTTGACGAGGAGCTTCTTGTTCCACATTCTCCATCACATTCCTTCTAGCATAAAATCTTCGAGTAGAAATCTCCTATAGAGCATCGGATAAGGATTGGGAGAGAGACCTTATAGAGTTAAACTCTATTAGCATGACTTTAGAGTAATGAAAGAAGTGAGTTTCCTAAAAATCTTGTAGCCTCTCCTTCATAAATATGGCGCGCTTCACACTCATGAACAAGACTCTACTCGACATGGCTTATGAGACTTCCTAGGACCTTTCTAAACCTTGTGCTCTGATTACCTAGTTTGTCATGACCCAAGGTAGACCCTAGGCATAACATGGAGTATAAGACCCTGAGAGGCCCCATACAAGCCACTTATCTTTCATCATAAAGACATAGAATAAAGAGAGTAAAAGACAGTTTCAATATATAAGAGTTTTATAGAGAAAAACAGAAATCTAAACATCGTCTCAAAGCCATCTAGTACATAACAATGAATCTGGGAGTAGACCGTCCATTATGTTCCAAAATTGAAAGTAAGGAAAGACTGAAAAGAATAAATGTCCGGTCCTCGAGGCATAAGGACTCACCAAAGCTCGGAATCTCCTCAACTGACTTTATCCATGAAACTTGGAACCCTGACTGTCAGACCCTACATTTGGAGAAATATAGGCAAGAGTATGCGTTAGTACAAAATATGTACCAAGTATGATAGTCATGCATAAAAACATATGAATCATGCTAAAAAGGGACATTCTCATGAGCATTCAATGATCAAGCTAAAACATGAATCTTGAATGTTAGAAAACATAAGTCATAAAATATGATCAATGCAAGTGAATATCCTCTTAAAACATACTTAAAATACTTCTTGAAGTAACCTTAGTTCATCTTAACTTGCTTGTGGTAAGTAGCCTTAACCGACATATAAGACCATGTGAGCTATGAACATGGAATCCGGTGTCTCCCACACCGAAAAAGGGGTTGTCCTACTTGACAAGGTAAGGACCATGGACTTATAGCTTATGTGGATCCACTAGCTAATGTCGATCTGGACAATCCTATGTTGGCACATAGTTTATGGGACATGGGTAATCACCACTTTCCCACTCGGTACTAAGCTTAACTTCCAAGAAATAGTTCTTAATCATATTCATCTTAACTCATAAAGGAACATGGGTAATCGCCTCTTGTCCTTATATCATATGACATGGGTAATCTCCTCTTGTCATTTTAATTAGAGAGCATGGGTAATCGCCTATTGCCTCAACATTAGAATAGCTCCTTAACAATTGGTTCATTTTAGGTCAGAAGACCTTTAAACCCTTATTATGTGAGAAAACCTTTCACAGTCATGCTTTCATGTGTATATGAGAAATCTTTTCAACAACACAATAATAGAAACATCATTGATACTTCACTCTCAAAGCATCCTTAAAACATTTACATCAATTTCATAAGAACATGCTTGATTTCATAAGCACTTCCTTCATAATCCAAAACCCACATCATATTATCATAACTTGGAAAACATGAAAATTACATGGGTTCATGGGGGATCATCATAAAAACATGAGATTAACTCAATTCATGCATAAAAGATCATATATCAATCAATTAAATCAATAATTAAGAGAATCCATAACATAGAAGAAAAACTCTAACTCAATTAGGGATTTCTAACTTCGAAAATTGGAGAAGTTGGGAACTCCATGGATGAAAGGGTTCATGGATGAAAATTATCATACCTCAATGCCAAAAGCTTACCTTCAATAGAGGATTAGGAGACTTGACTTGAAACCCTAGGTTGAACCCTTCTTCCTCAAGCTTTCTAGAGAGAGAAATATTTGAGAGGAAGACTTGTTCCTCTTTTGTAAATTTGAGAGAATGATTTCAATTGGGGAAATTTGGGGGTTACAACACTTATATAGGGGTTTTGGTGAAGGGTAAAATGACATAGTATTAGGCTACAATAATTAGGAAAAGACTCAAAAGCCCTTAAGAAAAGAATTGTCGTTGTCAACGACGGTGGTGAACCACGGTCCGTGTTTTGACCTACGGACCATCCTGTTTGTCCATCGTTGGTTTCAGAAACTTTATTTGGAACCACGTACGATGGATCCCTCACCAACAGACCCTGATTCAAACAACGGACTGTAGGTCGTGGTCGTTGTTCTCGACTTCTAACTTTGAAATCTTTCTAAGTATGGAACTCATCTACGAAACCTATCTACGGCTCATACATTGAATGACGGACCTTCCTGGTGAATCGTTGAAAATACATAAAACTTGACATTTTTGGAAAAACCAACTGGCCAACCATGGACACCACCTACGGTCCGTGGGTCGTTCTACGGGCCGTGGATGGCACCGTAGGAACTGGAACCAGATTTCTTAAAAACTGATTTTTCCTGTCTTTTCAAATCCGAAGTGTTACATCTTTAGTCAGGAGGATGTGGTGATTGGTCAATGAAAGAGATAAAAAGAGAAAAGATTGAAATTAGCTTATGTGTTGGTACAGTACATCTGCAGAAGGAATTGAATTTGATCTCCTATTCTTATGTTTAATATCGCCCAAATACTTGTACGACCCTTAAATAATTGGCTTCCGTTTTCATTTTAGCGCTATTATTCGGATCAGAACCTATGAAACACTTTAAAAACCACGTCTGTACTCAAGAGATGTGATGTAGATGAAAAATCTTGTCGTGTTCGTCCCAACTCCACCACTGACTTCAGCCATGTGTGACTTCTCTCCTCACCTACACCTAACACTACGACATTCATTTTTTCCACGGCATGTACCTTTATCTTCGACGTTGTTTCACCAGATTCTCAATCAAAATCTCCATTGCTACATAATCAAACTCTATTTTCATACAACACACACGGTTTTATTATTAAAGACAATAAATAGTAATAATGGTTGGGAAACTAATGGTCTTCAACAACAAGCAGTCAAATGTTTTATAAGACCTTTTTGATTTTGCATTGAATTGTTTGAGTGAATTTGATCTAAATATATATTCATTACAACTCTTCAAATTATAACATTTAAGGTCTAGTTTCTCTTATGTTATACATTTTTTTAAATTTAGTAGAGGGATAAAATGGTAATCCAACTTTACATTTTGAAGTTTCCTACTTTTAATAATACTAGTTTCACGGCACATGCGTTGCATGTGTGTATCATATCCTATAGTATACAATGTTGTAAAATAGAATTAATATTACTAAATTAAAGTTTTTTAGTAAATAATTATAATTGAAAGAACATAAGACAAGTGTTTTTAAATGATTAATACAGATTGTCATAGAGTTACTTATTTTTTTGAGATCAAAATGACCTCATTGAGACATTTCAAAATACATTCAAAGTGTAAATACGGTGAGAAAGTGACATTTCTTTAGTAGTATTATTTTTTACATCACTCAATTTGTAAACAAATTTAACCAACAAAACAGAAAAAAATATCAATATAAAAAAGGTCACCAATAGCCTTTCCTATTGGGGTTAGGACCATAAATGATGAACACCATTTAAGTACAATTTTTCTCTTAAATATTCATATTTGAAATTTAGTATGTGTATGACACTAATAAATATTACCATAAATATTTCAATATTTTATCTTTATACGTAATATGTCTTTTACAAAATATTATTACTCAATTAATATTTGAGTAAGGCTATCATAGAAAGATAATTTTATATATAAAAAAAAAATTATAGTGAATGTCAACACGGTTATAAGTAGAATGTTATAGACAAAAAAATGTAACATCAAAAATTTGTTCTAAAGGAAATCAGGCCGTTACAGTAAAATGTTGTTATAACGAATGATGGTTAAATCGAGGTTTGAGTGTATGTCAAAATATTTAGCTTGACTAATTCTTTGTCTTAGATACACACACACAAATATATATATATATTTCAGTAGCATAATTTAATGTTAATATATGAACAACATCACCTATGGTGAAAAATATTTCATTTCTTTAAGTTTCTACCTTATCTTTGTGGAATTGTAGTCTTCTCCTTTTTTCTGCCGCATACATATCATATAGTTGTTGTCTAATAAAAGTATCTAGTGTCTTATTGAAGTTGTATCGTGATATAAAATATTAAACTTTTTCAATAAAAAATTAACAGATGAATAAAATTTAAAGTATTATTTATAGCATTTTAAATTTGATTTAAGATCATTTTATGATCAATCACTATTTTTTTAAATCTATTTTTATATAGCTAGCAAGGAGTGTATCTTGTGATATAACATTTTCTCACATTAAAATGAACACAAAAAAATAGAAAATTCATACTCAATATAAATATAAAAAATAAAAATTATATGGAACAATTCATAGCCAATGAAGAAGGAAGACGAAAATAAATGTTCATGTTATATTAAATCTAGTGTTCCATTTGATTGAAATCTCTTCCCACCAACACTTTACTTTCTCCATTAATTTTTACTTACATATCTATTAAAAAAATATTATTATTATTATTATCATGAATATATTATCATATTATAAGCAAAAGTGAAAATCTATTTTTGAAATAGTGGATTTAACATCAAAACTAATAATTCAATAGACTACATTGATGTCTGTTGTTTTAGCAAAATTAGGAAGAAACTCCTTCATTTGAGGGTAAAAGAATAAAAAATAGAAAAATGAAGAAGAAATATCTTAACCCAATCATGTGCCTTTTTTCATATTTGTTTATTATTATTGTCTCTCCCACAACTTAATCTATTAATTTTGTTAGAAAAAATAATCCACAATATGTGTATTCGTCACTGTTCACTCATTATGTGAACACTAATTATTAAATTCTCTATCGAATGAAAACACAAAAGAAATTGATTAAAGAAACAAAACAAGAAAAAGAAATGAAATTATATGCGCACTATATATAAAAGTTTTCTGTGTGAAGCAAAGTTCATAGTTAATTGCATATTTCTCTATTCTCTTCTTTTTCTTCTTTAATAGAACGCCAAACCTAAATTTCAATGATAAGAACTTTGGCGAAACATATCAATGTATTGAGAATGAATCATTATTGAAAATTTTAAATGATCTCAAATTGTCACAGAAAAGAGATTCCCAAAAATTTATAAGGAGTGAATGGTTGTGATTTATGATCGAAGAAATATGAAGGTTGAAGTTGTTGTGACTATTCATAGGATATAAGTCTTTTTAATAAATAAAATATGTAGGTTCATTAAAAGGGTATTAATGTTCTAAAATGATACAAATAATATTGAAATATGTATGTGATGGAAATCGTGTAAGGAAAATACGAGTGTGAATTAATGAATGATCTGCTACAATTTGTTCACTAACTTTTATTATGTGGTACCTCGAATATCGTTGAATTTCAAACTTAATCAACTGTTGCAAATAATACTTGAGAATTCTTAAGAAGAAGAAGAGTACAAAACTTAAAAAATCATAGTTTAAAAGTGCGCGGAAACCCCTCAATTTATAGCTGACAAATAGTAGTATGAATATGTGTTAATTGTGCCTTATCAGAAAAGTCATAACTCTTCAAAAAAGTGACTGCTCATCAGAAAAGTGACAACCCTTTGAAGAAATCACAACTCATCAGAAAAGGCACAACCCTTTGAATAAGTCACAACCCTTTGAAAAAGTCACAACCCTTCGAAAAAGTTACAACTCAGTGATAGAACGTCTCAAGTACACCTCATCCGATTCTAGGTGTAAACGGTCGTTAGTCAATATAAAGCCCAACGAAGAGTTAGGGTCGAACCCACAGGGAGCGATACGTGTCTAAAATTTAGTTATGAAGTTATTAAGTGGTCTATTCGGCTATAGGAATGAAATTTATCGAAAAGACATGTAAACAAGTCTAAGGGGTGACAATGAATGTCAGATGGGGGATTTTGAATTGTTAACTATCAGCTACAGCACAAGCAAAACAGGGGAAATATCAATATAGAGGGGAATTCTCGGGATGTGATCATTGATAAGTTAATTATGCTATATGGGTAATTGAAATTTAACAAAAACTTGCTGAAATATTGTGGGTAGGCTGGACTCTAAATGCAATAATTTTCTCTCGAACAACTATTACGGTTCAAGTGATTTCTTTCGAACATCAACAAGCTTAACAAGATAACCAGCCCACAACCTTAATGCATTCACTCTCTCGAGCTATATGGGTAGGATTAGGTTTAGGATTCACTCTCTCGAGCTGAACTCGTATCGACCCGATACCCACAAATCATTAATTAAAAGCTTTGGTTCCGAAACATCTCTCTCAAGCAAGCCAAGAACTCAAAATTAGAATTGCATTTGCAACTATAATTCATAGATTAAAACTCAGCTAATGATTAAACCCACATTAAAACAGCAATTTCATCATCAAACAACAATACTCATAAGATAATTATACAAATAAACACATGATCACACCCCAAGAATTGGGGTTTTAGCTACACATCATAAAAATAGAGAAATGATTACCAAATACATTATCCATTATCTGGGTAAAGGTTCTCGAGTCTTTACAATGGTCCAAATTGAGTAATTTAAAAAATCCACTTGTAAATCTTCAAGTTTGAGCCTCCAAAGCTTCAAAGTCTAAAATGGAACTCAAAAACTAAAAGAAAACTCTACTGAATGATCGCATAATACTAAATCTTTGTTTCAAATTTCAATTTATAGTTGCCCAATTTTTTTCCTGAACAGCCATTGGGCGAGATAAGTCGGACATCGCCGAACAAGTCGGCGATCCGCCGATTGTCCTCTTCCATTGCCATTTTGCATTGGCCTAAGCATCTCAGGTCCTGTAACTTTGGGCGATCCAATTTGTTGTCGCGAAACCGATCGGTGATCCGCCGAATGCCTATTTCTGTCACTAACTTAGTTCTTCTCCAGGGATGGCATGCTGGAACTTTGGGCGAGCTAAAGAGCCACTCGGCGGTGCGCCGAGTGGTCTTGGCGATCGCCAGATTGCTTTTTCTTCACTTCTTCAGTTTTTTAGTTCCTTTTTGTCCGGTCATGTCCTTGCCTTGCTCCTTAGCCTTCATAGCTGCAAATCAACACTTTAACATCATTTTAGAGCATAAAATAGGCATTTGAGGACACTTAAACTATCAAAACAAAGCCCAAATGATTCGAAATCTTGGACTCATCAACACCCCCAACTTAAACTTTTGCTTGTCCTCAAGTAAAACTCAAGATCAATCAGTTCAACAAGGATGTCTACAAACAGTGTTGCATAAGATTCAACATAAATGCACACCACAAGGTTCAAATTACTCATACAATGATCAATTGTGCACTCAAAGTTTCAAATTGTGACTCACCATCATCAAGAGTACTCAAGCTTACAATGCTTGCTTCAAATGCAAGTTCAAGTTCAACAAAGGTATTCAAATGCCCTCACAACAAAGATGATTCCATATTCACACAAAATTTCTCTACAATTTAAAGTCCCGGAATCACATACAACTCTCACACTCACAAAGATGAACACATGCATGACTCCACCTATAGGCTTGCCCTTATTTTCCAATCAACATTCGTTTCAGCTCACTCAAGATGAAAAAGGTCTTTTTAAGGCTTGTAATGAGGCTGAGTGCGAAGGTATGACAATATAGGCTTAGTGGTTTCTACCTTCATGAAGTATGGCTTGAAAATCATTTTCTCCTTTTCCTTCTCATTCAAACATGATCATAATCCACCCCATTATTCAACTAGACATGAATCACCGGATACCCCATTTCTTTTGCTATTTTCACTACTTTATTTCACAACTTTTCTCTTTTTCAGTCTTTTCTTTTCCTTCTTCTTTTTCATTTCTTTTTCTCTTTTCTCTTCTTTTTTTTATATATGGGGGGTTCCATTATTTTTCCAAACAATCCAACTAGGGGGAATATTTCTCACTTCTTGACTTTCCTTCTCTTTCACCACACCCCCAACTTAGACTTTTGGCCTAACTTGTCTATTCAAACAAACCATACTTCATGAAAGTTATGGGTGAAGGGATAAAGAGAGGTCACAATTGTTCAAGTTTCTTCCAAGAAAAGGGGTAAGGCTCAATGGGTGCCAAAACAAGATTCACACTTCTCACAAGGGTAGCCACAAAAGAGGTATATTGTCAAATAGGCTCACTCTTCAAAAAATTTGCCTAAGATCATGTCTATCGCTTGCCTCACTCAATCAATTGGACCAACAGGGCACATTCTAGGTGTCATCATGCACAATGTTAAAAGAGACCTCACCACACAAGGCATTGATACAATTATCAAACAAGACTCCATACTTTCTAGCTAGCATGCAATGTTCATCACAAGAGATTCATTCGACAACCGGCTAGTCACAACGAGATACTAAAAGTTCACATATTGCCTATGTAACTTTGTTTGCCTCATCGTAGCCGCACATTCATTTTGTTCGATTAAGAGCACTATCAAAGTCATCAGTATTGATCACGACCGACACTCAAACTTGCACAAGAACAACTACAATCACACACAAAAGAGGTGGCAATTTTTTTAAAAAATTTGGTTCAAAACCATTTGCTATCAAAACAATGGGCCACAAGCTAAGAACATCCGCAACATCAAAAACAAAACCAATATTCACAAAAGAGTCACAGGAGGTAGGTATGGAAATACCTCACCCCACCCAACAAAATATGCAGTTGTCCTCAAATGCAACTAAAAATAAACTTAGTCTGAAAAGTAATAGTGAAGAGGCAAAGAGAAACATCCTGCCACGCTATGCCTGGGTGAATTCTGCATATCCACAGCTCCCTTCGTCTGGGTATCAGTCCCCAGTATCACATCATCCTTTGCTCCTCTGGAGCCCATCATAGTAGTATCTCTCAGAGAGGCCTGTCTAGTTGTCTCGTACATGGCACCCTCCAGGTCAACCAAGTCCTCATAAACAGCCTCCTCTCGATCACCGAGCTTCTCATCATCAGTCTCAGCCTCAGACTCACCAGCAACATCATCATCTCTAACCTCATCTCCGTTCGTAGTAGCCGGAGGCACATCCGAACAGGCTGGAATATCTACACTCGGGTCATCTGGGATCTCCACCATCCCAAATAGCGAGGTAAAATTGGTGGACTTCAGCTGGTCCACATCCTTTCTCAGCCAACTAATGTCGGCCTTCAAAGCCATCACTCCTCAGAAACTTCCTGTCCTCTCTCACATACCTCTACCCTCATCGTAAGGGCATCAATCAAAGCACTGAGAGGTGTCAATGCAACAGTAATGGCTCTCTCGATCATCCCAAGAACTGCGACCTCTAGCCGGGAGGCACGCGTATCAGCAGACTGGGCCAGATGCCCTATCTTATACAGCATTGCCTGGGTGATCGTAGGCCTAGGAGCAGTAGTAGTAGCAGCAGCAGGTCTAGGGGGAGGGGAAGTAGCAGAAGTATCCGGAGTGTCGGAAGGAGTAGAGCTGGAAATACCTGAAGGCCTGGTGGCCTGAGTATGCCAGACTACCTCTGTAGGTAGTATGTCAATGTCAACCCCTGGGGAAGTATCCACCGGGGCTGCCCTCTTCCTTTCAGCCTCATCCTTCTGGTATTCAGCCTCAATACGCCGGATGTCAGTAGAGGAGATGGGTGTCACCTCCACATCCATTTTCTCATCTCGAGGAACACGGGCCCGTCTGCACAGCTCGGTGATCAACACCGGGAATGAGAGCGAAGTCTGTCTCTGCTTGACCCCCATGGCCATCTCCTACTCAATCAATAGCCCCAAATTTAGCTTCTGGCAAGAAATGATAAAGCCTAAACATGCTGCCTTTGGGTGTATGAGAATGGATTCATTTTGGGACAACATAATCATGTTGCTGATAAACCCGAACCAATACCGAGCTGCCACATTTAGATCCTTCTTTTCTATGGGCACACCTGCCTCTATCCATCTCGGGGTGGCATCAGATAATAGGGGTTCCAACTAACCCTTCAGGTCCTCCAACGTCTTCTTCTGGATCAAATCGATGTATTGGTGCATGATATCATAAGTGCACCCTAAAATAGCATTGATGTCAGAATTGTTGCACTACAATTTCTTGCCTCGGACTGTCACAGAGTCAACTGGCTTGAACAAGCTGGACTTCTTCTTCCCCTTAGGGACCAGCTCACCATAGGCTGAATATAACTCCCAGACCCAATTGGGAATGTAGGGGTCCCAGGATTTGGTGAAAATCTCAAACTTATGGAACTTGAGTGTGTTCCATATCTCTGGGTACCTGCCCACCACACCATTTGTAGATAATATTTTCTCCTCAAGAATAGTCCTCAATCCCTCGACCTTTAGTCTGTTGAGAGACCGGGGATGAGGACCATGTACTGGTGGCGCCGGGACCACAGTCTGTGTTGTAGCTGGAGGAGGAGGAGGAGTCTAAGGCACCAGGATCCTAAATGGATCATGCATCCCCTTAGAGCGAAGCTCTGTTCTCCTGGCCTGTAGAAGATGATCATCCTCAGGCTCAGAGATGAAAGCCTGAGAATCCTGAGAATCTTGAGAATCTTGAGAATCCCCCTCGTTATCTGATGAGGTGAGGTGAGTCTCGTAGACTCCCTCACTATCGGAGCTGTACCCTGGTGTATCAACCACGGGCGCTTTGCCCTTGCCCTTGCCCTAGCCTTTTCCTCCCTTGGTAGGGAGTTTGGCTGCTTTTTCTCTGGATGCAGCTGCACCCTCATCTATAACCACTCCACGTGCCCGCTTGCGGGGCAGCATGTCTCTTCCGGACACTTTAGGTCTAACCATTTCTACAAACAACATATAAAAATGTTAGAAAAAGTTCCAAAAAAAGTACAGAAATTTAGTTGCAGAAAGACTCACCGAACCATTCGGCGAGTCGCTAAATCACTTGGCGAGCCAAGTCGGGCTCACCGAAAGTTCCAGCACAAAATTTTCAAAACCTCAAAGCTGGTCGGTGATTTCCAGGGGCTTTCGGTGGATCGCTGACACCAATTGGCAAACTAAAATGTAGTCCGCCGAAAGTTACAGTGTATTTTAAGGATTAGGGCGCAGAAGGGCGATCAAGAAGGACTTTCGGCGAGTAGCCGAGTGAACTCGGCGAGCACATGCGTCGCCGAAAGTTACAGACTAAACTCACCAATTTAAGGAAATTAAGGGCGATCTGGGGGTTTTTTGGCGAACCACCATACCACTCGGCGAGCTCGACTCATCTCGCCAAATGGCCCAACGTACCAGTTTTCAACCCCTTTCTTCAAAATCCAACCCGCAGCCCATGAAAACAAAATTAAACACAAACACTATGAAATTAAGGTCAGACCCATACTACCCATCCCCTTGAAGTACTCAGACTTCCCCTGATTTGGCCAAAATTGGCCATTTGACGTCTTTTTCCCTTAAGAATGACGTCAACCGCTCCATCATTGGGCAAAATCCGACATTTAGTACAATCCGGGATTACTCAGACTTCATCCCACTAGACCCAACACAGATTCATCACAACCCAACAATTTAGACTCAATTTTAACCAAGCACAACACGGGAATCAACCATTTACGCTCAATTAGGCACGAATTCAATTCTTACGGGCAATCAAACAGTTAACAATGATAAACTCATACTACCCAACAATATTCAACAACAATTTACCAATTACACTTGAGTTCAACCACATATGGAGTTTGGGGTTTGGAAAACCAACTTTTATGCTTAAATATGCTTGAAAAGCTAGGCGGCAAAGAGTCCAAAAGTAATCCGAGCAAAGATCCCATAGATACGAGAGTAAAAACAAGAAAATACGAAAGATCTAATATAGGGTGTGAAAGCACGGGAGTTAAAAATGGGTGAAGATGAAGGATTTTGAAATTTTAAACCGTTTGGCCTTTAAAACATTTCAGTTCGCGCTCCATTCGGTGATATAAGTCGTGCCCGCCGAACCAATCGGCGGTTCACCATGTGTTACTTTAGCCCGCCAAGTTTTACAGGACCTTCAGTCATTTGGGTGGTTCCAATGGCGGTCCAAGTCGGGCTCGTCGACTTGTTCGGTGAATCACCGACCGGATTCTTAGTTCACCGAGTTTTACAGAGTTCCCCATTAAGCTGGTTGGTTCCAACGACGATCCAAGTTGGGCACGCCGACCTATTCGGTGTGTCGCCGACTGGACTCTTGGTTCACCAAATTACCCAATTTCCAACAATTCTCACTTTTCAACCTGCAAAATCAACACCCGTTATTCAAAAATAAAAATTTAAAACATCAAAGACTTGGGTTGCCTCCCAAGAAGCGCCTTATTTAACGGCATGGCACGACGGAAATACCAATTTAAGCTTCATTTTTGGGGTTTGCCATTGTATCACTAGGAAACCCTCCTTTTGGCCTTGGATTTAGATGGGTCGATATTTTACCCATTTGAGTTTCCAGCTGCTTGATAGAGACTGAGTTAGAAGTCACCGTCTGATTGTGAGTTGAGACGTCCTCTTTCATCTCTTTTAACACTTTGTCTGACGCTTCAACTTTATTGAGAATGCATGAGAGCATGTCTTCCGTACAAACATTTTCTGATTCATTGGGCTTTTGACGCTCATGGGGTGGGACGTAAGCCAGCCCTCCGTATAATCCTTTCAATTGTAGGAGCTGAAGCATTATGCTAGTGATGTGAAAAACAACGTTCCCTTCAGTTGGAGGTAGACGTATTGTACCAACACCACCCAATTGAATTGGGTCATTTACATCATTCATATTTCTAATATCATCTCGGTGGCCCACTTGGCTACCATTGCTCCCGTTTACGCTCATCTCTTCCTCTGTTCACAACAAGCAACACAAACAAAAACCAAAGTAAGTCGGTTCAACTATAACACAAAAAGATCACAATTCAACTTCAATAATAGAATTCTAAACAATACAACTCCCCGGAAGCGGCACCATTTTGATAGAACGTCTCAAATACACCTCATTCGATTCTAGGTGTAAACGATCGTTAGTCAGTGTAAAATCCAACGAAGAGTTGGGGTCGAACCCACAGGTAGCGGTACGTGTCTAAAATTGAGTGATGAAGTTATAAAATGGTCTATTCGGCTATAGGAATGAAATTTATCGAAAAGACATGTAAACAAGTCTAAGGGGTGACAACGAATGTCAGATGGGGGATTTTGGATTGTTAACTATCAGCTACAGCACAAGAAAAATAGGGGAAATATCAATATAGAGGGGAATTCTCGGGATGTGATCGTTTATAAGCGAATTACGTTATATGGGTAATTGAAATCTAACAATAACTTGATGAAATATTGTGGGTAGGATGGACTCTAAATGCAATAATTTTATCTCGAACAACTATTATGGTTTAGGTGATTTCTTTCGAACATCAACAGGTTTAACAAGATAACCAGCCCACAACCTTAATGCATCCACTCTCTCGAGCTAGATGGGTAGGATTAGGTTTAGGATTCACTCTCTCGAGTTGAACCCGTATTGACCCAATACCCACAAATCATTAATCAAAAGCTTTGGTTCCAAAACCTCTCTCTCAAGCAATCCAAGAACTCAAAATTAGAATTGCATTTGCAACTACAATTCATAGATTAAAACTCAGCTAATGATTAAACCCACATTAAAACAGCAATTTCATCATCAAACAACAATACCCATAAGATAATTAGACAAATAAACACATGATCACACCCCAAGAATTAGGGTTTTAGCTACACATCATGAAAATAGAGAAACGATTACCAAATACATTAGCCATGATCTGGGTAAAGGTTCTCAAGTCTTTACAATGGTCCAAATTGAGTAATTTCAAAAACCCACTTGCAAATCTTCAAGTTTGAGCCTCCAAAGCTTCAAAGTCTACCATGGAACTCAAAAACTAAAAGAAAACTCTACTGAATGATCGCATAATACTAAATCTTCATTTCAAATTTCAATTTATAGTTGCCCCATTTTTGGCCTGAACAGCCATTGGGCGAGATAAGTCAGAAATCACCGAACAAGTCGGCGATCCACCGATTGTCCTCTTCCATCGCCATTTTGCATTGGCCTTCAGCATCCCAGGTCCTGTAACTTTGGGCGATCCAATTTGTTGTCGCGAAACCGATCGGTGATCCGCCGAATGCCTATTTCTGTCGCCAACTTGGTTCTTCCCCAGGGTTGGCATGCTGGAACTTTGGGCGAGCTAAAGAGCCACTCGGTGGTGCGCCGAGTGGTCTTGGTGATCTCCAGGATTGCTTTTTCTTCACTTTTTCAGCTTTTTAGTTCCTTTTTATCCGGTTATTTCCTTGCCTTGCGCCTTAGCCTTCATTGTTGCAAATCAATACTTTAACATCATTCTAGAGCATAAAATATGCATTTGAGGACAATTAAACTATCAAAATAAAGCCCAAATGAGTCGAAATCTCTGACTCATCACTCAGATATGGATGGATGGATGGATGGATGGATCAATAGATGGATCAATGAATGGGTGGATGGGTGGATGGGTGGATGGATAGATAGATATTTGACTTGTCTTTCCTGATAAATGATGTTTGTTGAACTCATTCAATATATTTCTTTAGATGCGCTATTACCTCTATAGTGTGCTATGACTGACGATGTAACACCTAAGATTTTGAACCTACGAACACTTAGCATTAGCATAAAACCAGCCTAAAATTTCAATACCAGATTTACACGATCGGCATCTATAAGTTGTGAAAGTATCCACGATCCGTGAAGAATGCTTGTGGATTTTGATCATAGGAAATTGCATTGCATATAAGTTCCACGGAGGATTTCCATGAGTTGTGGGTCATCCCACGAGTCGTGGAATGACCTCGTAGACTCGAACATGAAAGTTATCAAAAATCCTAAGTTCCACGAAGACACTCCGCATTTTGTGGATCATTCTACGATCCATGGAATGGACTCATAGATGAGAACCTGAAAGATGGAAACACTTCTTCGTTCCACAGAGGAATTCCATGAGCCATGGAAGGTCCACATGGACTCGATAGATAAGAGTTTTTCTGAGGGTATTTATATCTTTTTCTTATTTCGCTAAGTCTAAATCACGTTGTTTTAACATCTATTATGGGAGGATATTATGGTAGTTCGCTGAGTTTCTTTCTTATTCTACTCCCAAACTTAGAGCAAACTTCAAGTAGAGAAATATCTAGGGTTTCAGGCTCTTCTCCCGAAATTCTTGTTCTTCCAAAAATGTAAGGCTATAATAGTGAGGAACTTAGTTCGTCCTCATTCCATATATCTATAGTTTTCAGTTAGTAAGATTATAACTAAGGTTTTGCTTTTATGCCTACTATTTTAATTTTCTCTATTTTGCATTGCTCATTATTTATTCTACTATTGAAATCATAATAACTTCATGTGTGTCGCTGAAAATTCAGGTATAGTTCAGGGAATACTTGTGTTTTATCTCCGAAATAAACTGAAATATCTATGACTGAAACTCTTCAATTTTGAATTGATGATGAAACATAAGGCAAGAGAAATGTAAAATCTATTAGATTTTAAATTTTAGTCACATGTCAAATTGTGTCACTAAAGTGTCATTAATGAGGAATTAATGTCACATGATGTATGTTACGACATGATAATAGATGGTTAGTAGTATTTAGAAGTGTACCAAAATGACATAATAGAAATGAAGCATCACGTGAAGGTTGAAAATTAAAAAGAATCTATTAGACTTGCTCATGATGATCCCATATCTTCATCATGCAAAGGTATTAAAAGCCCTAGGCAAATTATAATATGCCTAAAAAATCATGCAAGGATCGCATATAACTCAACATTGTCAATCCAAAAGGCTCATGATTTGAGACTATTGTAAGAAGACAAAAGTCTAGGAATGAGAGAAGGACATGAGAAATGTAAAACTCATTAGATTTTCAATTTTAATTACATGTCCAATTGTGTGACTAAAGTGTCATCGATGAGGAATTAATGATACATGATGTATGTTGCTACATGATAATATATGGTTAGTATTATTTAGAAATGTACTACAATTACAATATAGGAATAAAGCGTCAAGTGAAGGTAGAAATTAAAAAGAATCTACCGGAATTGCTCATGATGATCCCTTCACTAAAAGAAATATGTGTTTTTGTGATGACTTTTAGTAGCGACTTATTATATTGCTAGAAAATTAGTTAATTCAGTGACGACTACACAATGGTGCCATAAAGGGTTATTATTTTAGTCGCGACCCTTGATATCGCAACAAAAAACTACATATTAGTGGCGACTTCAATTAGTATCGATAAAGAAGCAGTTGCTACAAAATGTCCTTTCTGCCGACATTGTTGCAACAAAAAAGTGTCTTTTGTGACGACTTCACCATCGCCACTAATTCTTTATTTTTTATTATTATTCTATCTGTAAGTTCAAGGTGTTATTACAATTAGTTTTAAAGGAAATTATATAGTTGGTCCATTATTTTTCCTGAAATAAGTACTTATTGTAATTTTTTGATATTTCCTCCATTCGTCTTATATTTCTTTACACTTTCATCAAGATTATCAACTTAATATGAGGTATAATTTATTAAGTTATCACTGTTCTTTTGACGACCAACATGCTAGTTATATTAATGCATAAAAAGGTTCAAAGAGTTAAAAGATGTGATAGCATCACTTACAATCCATCTAGGAAAGGTAGAAATCCAAACAACTTTATGTACTAACGAAATAGAAAATTTTGCTAAATTATGTGCTACTAAATTCCAAGGCCTTGGAATATGCACCACATTGACCACTTCAAAGCACTTCATAAGGTTCCAAATGTCTTCCCAAGTAGTCTCTATCTCTCATGAAACTATAGTTCTTTGTAGTACCATATCCACCACATTTTTTGCATCTGATAAGACTTGCTCCTTTGTCCACCCCTTTTCTCTAGAATTCTCCAGCGCCATACGAATTGGAATTGCTTCAGCAGTGATGGCTTTCCCAACATATAAAATTGGGGTACCAAAGGCATGAAGCAGGTTACCATAGCTATCCATAGCCGCCACACCAATGCTTGTCGTCTTATTTTCCTTATGTACACTAGCATCTACAAGCACAACAATACCATCTTCTGCCACAATTATATTTTTATCATCATTACAAGCAGGTACAACTGTAGGAGAAAATGTAGGAATCAAATTGATTTCATATTCATGGAAATCAAAAAGAGCTTTGTTAACAATATCATTGGGATCAGAAATTTCTCCATTGAAACTCTTCGAATTTCTAGCCTTCCAAATTTTCCACATAATAGAAATACTTAATTTTATAAGCTCAATAGAATCATGATATATTTTAGCATTTGTAAAAATATCATTCCACCATCCAGCAAAATTCACGGTATTTTTTAAACTAGGCCAATTAATGGGGCAAATTTTCCAAACTAATTGAGTACTAGGACACCTAAAAAACAAGTGATCCATCATTTCACTCACAAGTCCACAACTCTTACACACTCCACAAATATGCCTCATTCTCCTAGAAATAATGTGGTTGACCGGTAACACATTCAAAATACATTTCCGAATAAAGTGCTTATACTTGTTTTTAATATTTATAGACCATAAAAATCCTAAAATTCTTTTGAGAAAGACTAATTACTAGACTGGGCTCTCTCGTTACTCACTTGTTCACATCTAACCATTTCCCTGGCTAAGTGGTATCCTGATTTAACCTCATACTTCCCAGACTTGGTATGGTGCCAAATAATCTTATCTGATGAGCCCGTGGTTGAAATAGTTATAGAGACCATTGTATGGAAGTCGTTTGGACAAAAATAGTTCTGAAGATCTTCCAATTTCTAAGTATGGGTACTTTCCTCTATAAGATCATTCACTCTCAACTCGACATCTATTTGAGCATGCATCGGACTAGGTTTTAATCCATGGGTCTGTCCACACTTTAATACCCTTTTGTAAAAGATCTCTACCCCAAATAATGTTTTTCCATATCCAAGAACTAGTAAACAAACAAGTGGTTTTAAGGAAAGAAGTATGCGGAAAATATTTACTCTTCAGGATTCTAAAAAGTAATAAATCTTCTTGGGTCATAATTCGCCAAGCAATCTTTGCCAACAACGCTTGATTAAAAGATTTTAAATCTCTAAAACCTATGCCCCCTTTAAAATTTGCTAAACATAGTCTCCTATTTTTCAAAATGCATTTTTCTTTTGTCACGCCCCGAGGCTTCCCCCTAGCCGTAACATGGGACCTAGGATCACGAGTGACCTCAAGCTAACCCCTATTCTGACATATAACAAGCATACCAAAAATTAACTAAGTAAATCATGTACTATGCGGAAGCTAAAAATAGTGGATATCTGAAATGGGGAAAACCCAACTAGTCTGAATATATAAAACATAACAAGAGTTTAGTGATGACTGAAACAACACCTACAACTCTAGTTGAATTTACCACTATGTCTGAAAAGCCTCTAACTGAATTGAGTTGCTGGGACATGTTCCCAACTAACTCTAGCAAGGCTAAAACTAAAAATAAAGACTAAAAGATAAAGCATGTTTATTATCCTCGAAGTATGAGGACTCACCACTAAAGCTGTTGAAGTCGGACTGAGGATCGAACTAAGCGTGACCTGTATGTTGAGTGTCTGGACCTACATCATGAAACGATGTAGGGCAAAGTATGTGTCAATCCTTGGAATGTACAGAGCATGCAAGATATAGATATGATAAGCTGAACAAAGTATATAAGCTGAACAATGCATAACTGAGCAATGATATAATCTGAACAAGGATATAGATATGTACTGAAGTATAACTGAAAACTGAACTAAATGCAATGACCCAGTAATAATCATGAAGATAACATGTTGACTGATTACTGAAGTAAATTATGAAAATCGGGTCAATGCACTAAAAGTCTGATTATGGAGCTACTATTAACCGACATAAATCACGTGAGCTAAACGTAGAGTCTATTGTATACGCCCCATCCAGAGGACCCAATATACCTTGCCAGGGGTATAGAGGCATGACTCTGGCATGATCACCGAAATTGATGCCCAACATAGGAGATTTATAAACCTACGTGGGCACGTAGTTCTTGGACTTGAGGGTGCACTGAACCCTAGTCCAACTCGGTGCTAAGTCTACTCCCAACGGAATATATATGAAGTTAAAATGCACTAACATACTGAATAGCTTAAAATACTGACATGCTAACTGAGAATGCAATATTTATATACAGAGAAAATGGCATTCAAAATCTGAAGCATGATTTTCTGTCTGGTTGGCCTAGCAAGTATAATTCATGAAGTAGGATAAATTTACATAAGCTAGGGTTCTGAATGCTATGCATGGAATTATACTAAATTATCAAGAAACAAGTTATTTAGATCAAAGGAACCATAATCACAATAAATCTTGAAAATCCAGAAACTCTAGGTCTGAATAGTTTATGAGAATTTGAAGAACTAGCTGAATTCTAGGGACCTAATGGGTGAAAGGAACCCACTAGTGAAATCCCACATACCTGGTGATGAAATCTATAGAGAAATCCTTTGGATTTCGGGGCTGAGCCTCGAATAACACTCCATCTTGTTCTTTGGAGAAGCGGTCGACTTTTCCTCTTCTTTTCGCTCTAAGTTGGGTGATATTTGGAGAATGAGGGTTCTGGGTATTGTCTGACTAGATTATTAGGCTTAGACGAAGTAAAACGACGTAGTTTCGGCATCAAACGACGTAGTTTAAGTGCCCAAAGCATAGGGAAAAAGACCAAAATGACCCTGACTTAAAACTGACGAAGTGTCATTCACGAGGCCACTGACGGACTGTCAATAGAACCACAGCCCGTCGACTGGTCGTGGTTATGGCCCTGCCCAACAGGTCTCTACTGAAATGAGCGTAACCTTTTACTCCGAGCTTGGATTTTAGCACACTCGGCGGAGTTAGAAAGAGGACTCAACTATCTTTAATTTTATAGGTCATGGGCCACCTAATTCATTTTGTGCTAAAAGATATGACTGGTTGAAGTTGACCCATACTTAAAGGCTGAAGTGCCCCATTCACGGTCCACTTCATGGACCGTGTGAAGCACCACGGGCCGTGTTGGCCACCGTGGTTTTTCACAGTAAGTTAGGTGGTTCCTGGCCACTTTAACGGCCCACTTGACGGACGGTGTGGGGTTCCACGGCCGGTGAAGGGGTCCATGGTCTTCCACATTTTCGCTGGGTGTGAACCACGATGAGGGTGACGGGTCGTGGCTCCATTCATGGCCCATGGACCCCTTCGTGGTCCATCATCTCTCCTCTTGTTCAGTCTTAGGTAGATTTTCGAGGTGTTACACCTTTTATCCTCATCATGCCCCCACCAGGAATTAGAGAATATAGTCGTAAACACTTACGCCTCTGAATTGTTTTCATATGAAAAAAAAAGAAGTGTTTTTATCACCTTATTGAAGCCATAAAGCTCTAGATTTTTCTTTCCAATAGGCTTCTTCATCCTTATACGTCTATCCTAATTCATTTCGAAGCAACCTCAATTTATTAACATCAAAATTCCAAGGATCGTTCTTAAGATCATCAATTCTACTTTTAATCCCTTGAATTTTTTTCTTACAATTTTCCTTACCCCCTCGAAGCCAAGCTAATAAAGAGATTCGACAATTCTTTAGTTTAAAGGTTATTTTGGATTGTTCTGACCCTCCAACAGATTTATTCCATGATCGAGTGATAGTCATGTTCACCTCTTCCTTTTCACTCAAACTCTTATCAAAATAGAACCTCCTCTATTTTTTTCCTAAAAATAGGCTCAGTGTTCAGCAGTGTTTTAAAAGACTTTGTTGGGACTCGCCCTGGGGCGGGACTCTAGCAAAACGCCTCGAGACTCAACTGTGAGGCTTAGTTCTGTAAGACTTACGCCCTAAGAGCCCGATTGTACACCCTAAGCACGTCCAACACCCAACGTCCGGGGCTCGCCTAACAGATCTTACACAAATTATGTGTTAAACTCTTTAATTTACATTGTTGACCCTCATAATTATTGAATAAATGAATGATACTTAATAATTTTTAAATCTATAGAGATAAGAAGATTTAGAGTAACTCAAATAACTAGTTGTAATATCGCATCTTTACTATTTGGTAACACTATAAAGGTGATTATATATTATGTAACACTTCTTTTAAAAATACGTAGCGAAATTTTACTTTTTCTTACTTATCATTGGTCTTCATGGTTTTGTCATATGTCTCAAAACTATCATATTTTATTTAGCTATTTGAAAGTAATTTTATTTTTATTCATGATGGAGTGATGTTTTTATTATAATACTATTATTGATTATTTTCTTTTAGGGGGGTAAATTGTATAGTACGATAAAAAAATATTTTTAGAAATAATGATTCTTTTATTATTAGAAAAGTTAAGATATTGGATTATTTATACTTGTATAATCATGTTAGAAGTTTTATTTTCTATGAGTTTCCATAATCGTGTTTGTAATTATTTCAAACTATTGATGTATTTTTATAACTTTGTGTTATTATATTATTATATTATATTATAAATTAAAAATTTAAATATCCATAGGGCTTACGTCCAACGTCTCGAGGCTTACGTCTTGCCCTATACTAAGTAAAACGCCCCGCCTCACACCCCCGCCCTTTAAAACACTGGTGTTCAGTAACAAAGCACTATGATCAGAAGACTATGTTACTATATTAAGGATATTTGCGAGGTTGAACTCTAATCTCCAACCCGGCGAGCTTATGATTCTATCTAATCTCTCTTGAATTATGCCATCATTTTCCCTAAAGCACCACCAAGTCCACAGTTTTTCATTGAAGCCTAAATTTATAGCTCTTATATCCCATAAAAAGTTTTTAAAATCTCGAAAAGAAGAGATCTCTCTTATTCTACCTCCTGATTTTTCAAAATTATCTATAATGTCATTAAAGTCTCCTGCCATTACCCATAGTAAACCCCAGATATTTTATTTATACAAAAGTTCTTGCAATTGAGTTCTACGAATAACTCTATCAGTACTTAAATAAACAAAGATATACCAATATTTATAGTTATCTATCAAATCATGAATGTATGTTTCAATATAAAAAGAGGTTGAATGAGATTGACATATCTGAATATCGTCATTCCAAAATAAGCATAATCATCTTGCTAGTCCCACCGGATCCACCGTTATATTGTGCGCCATATGTAGTTGTCTTTGAATTCTCATTATAGTTGTTTCTTGATTCTTTGTTTCACTTAAAAGACCATACTCGGGGAGTGGAGACCCATTGTCTCCTTTAGAAAGGGAACTGTCAAGGACCCCCCAAGGCCTCAACAAGTCCACACCAAGGTCTTCATTGTGAATAGGGAAGCCATTTAGGGGTGGCTTCCCAATCCACCGCATTTTTTTGTTTCTTGATCTTTATGTTGTTATTCTGATTATCATCACCTTTTCATTTACCCACCAAATTTTGATTGCACACATCAGTAACCAGAACATCAACCAAATTATTCTCTAGATCAATTGTTTCCAGCTTCTTGTTAGCACCTTGATAATTTTTAGCTCTAGCCATACGTTTCAATTTTTTCCTATTTTCTTCTACTCGACCAGTAACTCTTTGTTTATCCATAACATTTTCCAATCTTGGTTCAGTAACTACTTCTGTTGACACTATTAAGGAAGATGTAGCCTTGTAACATCCGGAATTTTTAGTCGAGATTCTGCCTCCTTTTGTTTGTTGAACCATCTCTCAATATCATCATGATTAAAAGTATCTCCCAAGTCCATCTTCGTTAACAAGTAATATTCTCGTGTTTCTCTGTCTCCTATTGTATCGGCAAAAACAGGTTCTTCCAATTCAACATGCTGCTGCGATTTCTCAAACGACGATCCATTTTTGGGCATTTGTTTGTCAATTAATATGTTATTCTCATTCTGATTCAGCGTAGTGTGCAGTCTTGTCTGTCCTTCCTCGTGCTGTCCAGCACATAAAAGGTCGTTGACATCGTCATTTTACATATCATAACCAATTACACGAGTAGTCCCCTGAACTGTGTCATTAGTTTTCTGCTCAGCAGAGTTAACTCCTTCTGCAAAAGGTCATTGCTTTAATATATCAAAGAAATGGTGTGGTGCGAAGGAAGGGGGATTTTCATTGTTTCCATTATCCCTCTTTGTGTCCACTCCATTTTTATTCATAGGTAAATCATTTGATCCAATACCTTCGACACAATTCACAATCTGCTTACCTTTACCATTTGTGAGGCCATGGCAGCGCACATTTTGATTACCTTGTCGTCTTGGATTGTTGCCAACAAACCCGTGATTTTCAGCCCTCATCGATATGCCAAATTTATCTCTCATAACATTACATTTTCATACATCTTCCTCACGTGGAACACATGACTTTTATGTATGTCCTAGAATCCCACAATAGTAGCAAACATATGGCAGATTTTCATACCAAAATTCTACCCATTTTTCCTCCGAACCCATCTTTGTTAATTTTTCACGAGGTAGGGGTTTGTTGATACTCATTAAGACGTTTAGGCATATGTGTCGACCATCCTTGCTGCCATTTTCAGGTATAGCGACATCAGATCCGAGAGTATGTCCAATCTTACTGCCTACTTCATATGATATCCAATGTAGTGGTATGTTCCAGACTTGGAGCCAAATTTCACATATGTTAAATATGTGAGAGTTAGTATTGAGTTATGGTTGACATTGATGAATGTTAAGCAGATATTTATCATAGAGCCATGGTGTTCCATACAATACCTTCTTCATGTCGTCTTTGTATCAAAAAACAAACTGAAAAAGATTCTTACCTACCAGTAAGACTTTCAGACCAACAGGACTTCCCCAAACCAGAGTCATTGTATTTTTCACCCCTAGCATGCTGACTTATTTGTCTGTAATCACCTTTCTAAGTAGACTTACTTCACAGTTTTTCATGCTCGACATGATATCTTGAACATCAATCTCAATTGAGTCCTTTTCCTCCTCCGTAAGAATTAACTTGTGAAGTCGATTCGTAATCTCATCAGCCATCCTAAGAGAAATAGCCAATTAAGTCGAATATATGTTAGATGAACTTTGGGAGATTTAGGTTTGTATGAGAATTATGGAGCAACAAAGAAAAAAACATAGTTGAAATTAAACTAAAAGGATTAAACTTAGCAGTTTAATGTTTTCTGTGAATGGAAAATTGAGAACGTGGTTAGTTTTATGGGCATCGTGGTTAGTTATATTCATACTTGGATGTTATATTCATATATGCAGCCCCCACTATAAGGAGAAAACTACTCTCACGTAGAGAGAAAAAAATCCTTAGTTTTCAAGAGAATATATCATATGTTTACTAATTAGGTTTTTACCGTAAGAATACAATTGCTAATTTTAGTCTTAAATTTCTAAAGGTGGGTATTACTTTTGGATAATATGTCAATTAAAATGGTACGACAGAATATATCAGCATGTATAATGATATATGGATTATAAATTGAAAAGTTTTAATAGTTTAGAATTTTTTAAAATTATTTATATTAATTTACATATCTAATGTACTCCCTCCGTCCCATAATAGTTGTCAACTTTCTCCTTTATATGCCACTTAAGAAATCATAAATTAGATGAATTTTACTAATTCGTCCTCCCTTTGAAAAAGAAACTTTTTTGGAACTTATAAACTTATTCTGGCTTTCAAGAACATTGGTTGTAGAGAAAAAATAATTACGTTTTTCTTGTTTTGACAAAAGAACAAGTAATTTAGGATACCCATTTATAGTGAAGTGAAGCTAATATGAGAATGAGGCCCGAGGGAGTAATAAGTACGTATTATAATGAAAACACAACGTAAACAAGCCATAAAATACAAAATAATTACATGTTCATACCCTAATTCAAAATAATTCAAGAAATATTCATTCTCTCAAAAAAATTACAGCTCATACCCTCATTCATTAAGGCTGATAATTTTCGCTTAACTGATATTAAATCAGTATCATATATTGTATTGATATCATTAAGGCTGATAATTTCGCTTTAACTGATACTAACTGATCCCATAGAGAATATGGAAGAATATTGTCAATAAAAAAATTTGACTTGATAGTCGTTATTTAAAAAAGGGGGGATTTGAATTGAGACAAAAAAATATAACAATAGCTTGGCACTAAATATTTATTTGTATTAAGATTACTAGAAGTAACTAGAAATGTGTTCCCCACGATTTCATAACATAGCAAGAATATTGTACTAGTGATCTATTTTAATTTTTAGCATGCAAAATTGGTAAGTTAGGTATTTCCTTAGTGATTGGTCGTCCAAATAAGGAATTTTACCACACAACTTGGTCGGTCTACAGGTGTGTGCTTTACTAACCCTTACTCTTGACCCTGATTATCTCTCACAGAGGTGGTTCAAGCTATTAGATAACGGTTGTAGTTGCTAAATCTCCGTTGCTTAATCTATTTTCCCAATCGTTACTTCCTTAGTCGGGCAAGTTGGACTAAGGCAGGTTCCAACGTTGGTCACCGTTAAAAAGCAATGAAAATAGAGATTAACAATACATACATAAAAATCATTCAAAAATCACTTTTTACATTAACTTACTTTGATAATTCATCATGGTTCTCACAACCCTAGTTATGAAATTTAGCTACACATTAACTAAACAAATCAATCAAAATTTATTAAAATAAATGTGCTTATGTTAATCATTAAAAGTTAAGAACAATAGCTAAAATATCTTTCAATAAATACGAATACAAATAAATAATAAAGGAGAAGAAAGAATAAATCAAAGTTCTTCGGCCTCCACGACGGCTCTTCCAAAGTTCTCAAGCTATAATCTCTAAGTTGTATGTTGTATCTTGTGTATTGTTTCTTAGTTTTTGAAGAATCATTTTATGGACTATTTATAGAGGTAGATGTAATGATCCTCCATGTAATTTTTGAGTTAATGCATCCATTTCGGCGTTTAGAGCGTTCCTATAGCTACCACAAGTCATTTATGACTTGCTGGCACTGATTGTTCGGTCGCCTGGTCGTTCGTTTAGGTTTTAGGCTCGTTTCCGTGTTTTGGAGCTTTTGAACCTTGAAAAGTTGACTTTAGTCAAAATATCAGGTTAACAACCTCAGGACGGAATTCTGACGGTTCCATCAGCTCCAGAATGGCCAAATTAGGCTAGAAGCATGGTCGGAACGAGTCCCGAGGCCTTTGGTGCGAGTTTGGGACCATTTGGCGTTTTAGCCTTTGAAATTTGGCCTAAGGTTAACTTTGGTCAACATTCTTGGAAAACACACTCGGATGAAAATTCTGTCATCACGGTTAGTTCTGGAATGTCGATTTTGGTCTAGAACGACCCTTCATTCGCTTTCCGAGGCTTCCGATCTAATTCCGAGGCCCATTGTGGAATTTGGCTAAAAATGGCATTTGGGTGTGAGACCCACTTTCAGTCAAAATGACCTCGTATGGAAATTCCGACTGCACCATTGAGTCCGAAACGTCGAATTTAGTAGGGTAGCATAGTCCATTTTCGCGCACGGGATTCCGAACGAATTCTGAGCACCCCGTCGGAGACTTTAAAAAATAGGAAAAGCTGAAATCTAGTGCAGTCCTTTTAGCGACCAGATTTTAGGATTTTAACGACCAGATTTTGGGCTTTTTAGCGACTAGATTATTCTTTTGAAAGCTCCATTTCAGCTTTCAGCCCTCATTTTCAAGTTGCGATATCTTGAGCTATAGACCTCCAAATTGAGTGATTCAAAGCTCTAAATTGTGTGGTTTTTCCGTGGAAACGTACTGGTGTGATCGGAATATGCTGGGGAAGCTTCATTTGAGGCGTTTTCTTGGATTTATCTGCTTCCCTCCTCTTGACTCTTCTCTTTAATGGGGGTTTTTGATTTCTTGAGCTATAGAGCTCCGATTTAGGTGATTCAAAGTGTTGGGTGTTCGTGTGGATTGTGGGTTCGCTGTGGAGTTCTCGTAGAAGTGTGAAGATCGACGTTTTGAGGTAATTTATTCCCCAAAGGGGCTGCCCTCTTTTTTATTTTCCCCATAAATCGAATTTTCGTTGCATGATCTAATTTCTTTCGTTTCGATCCTCGAATTGTGCCCCATTTTGGGGTACAAGTTCCATATTGCGTTTATAGCCTTTTTACGGTGTCAAATTTAGAATTCTCATCGCGGATCTCACAATCCCGCTTTAGGCCCGATTTTGGGTCCAACTCCGAAAATTATAATTTTGGTGTCAAAAAGCTCGTATTAACGTTTTGATTCTATTTTTGATAGTGTGGCTGCGTTCTGAGGCCGTACGGAAGGGAAAGGCTCCGGCTACGTGATTTGGAGTGCGCGTGGTCGGTCTACAAGTAGGCTACAACTTTCCTCTCCTTAGATTGAGCATGATTTAGCATTTGTATGTTGATTTGTGTGGTTTTGAGGGTAATTGGTGGTTGAGCATGCTAAATTCCTAGAAACCATGACTTAGGCTCTAATTTCGGGTACTCCGAATTACTGAAGCATGTCTAATGTAATTATTGATCATCTGTACCTTGTGGCGCGCCCTTTTTATGGCTTGTGTGCATATTTGAAAGCATGTTTGTCCTTAGTCTAGGCTTAGACTAGTGATTGCCATAGACTTGCGTATTTTAGAGCCGTTAGGCCTTGAAACCTCTCCAACGTCACTTCGGACGGCTTAGCTCCCTGTAGACTGATATAGCAGACTTGAGTCTGATAGTCTGGGCCTTAGCCAGGCAGTAACACCGCTCTTGGAACCTTATATCCATAATTCCTTGTCCCATAGGTTTCGATGTATTCAAATTCTTGGTTTGGAAGCTACTCGACGATTCTGGTTGGATACGGTTCGGGTGGGAGTAATTTATTGATGGCACTCGATTTGGGGGTACTCCCCGTGACGCTCGGTTGACAGCTGATCCTATTTCTAACCGACTCGCCTCTACTCGTGGTTCAAGTCCCGAGTTCACTCCACCAGGCGGGGTTCAAGTCCTTGCCTTAGTATATATCGTCGTGGTTCAAGTCCATAGCTACCTTAACCTCGGTTCAAGTCCTTGGTCATATTTTATGTTGTTCAAGTCCACGATTATCCTTAATCTCGATTCAAATCCTTGATCCTTCATCTTCATTCGGTTCAAGTCCTTATTTCTCTATTAGCTCTGGGTAAGCTTCGGGCACATAGATTAGTTCGGTTCAAGTCTATAAAGTTGTGGTAATATTGAAAACTTCATCGGATCCTCTTATTTCATTTTCAACTCTCCCTTCTTTGCACCTGTCTAGCTAATGGGAGTCCGTTCGGGTTTTACTTTCATATTGTGCACGAGCGTACCCGCCGGGTTTATGGAAGCCCGATCGGATTTAGTTAGCTACTTTTCTTCTCTTTGTGTGTGAGTACGCTCGTGTACATACCTATTAGATGTTCCCTCCTGCTTATTTCTGTTAGTATGTTAGATTCTCACATTTCATATTACTTTTACTTTTCTTGCTCAGTCGGCCTATGATGCCTAGTGGTACTTGTTGTTTTGGTACTCATACTACACTTTACATCTATTTTCGTGATGCAGGTCCGAGCACCAGCTATCAGCGTTGATTTCGAGCCAGCTGCAGTCATATTAGGAGGCGAGGGAGAGCACATAGCGTCCTGGATTTGCCTGTCTCCTTCTGTATTTATATATTGACTTGTCTTTTATTTTTTGAGACAGTCTTGTTTATGTGGTCCACTTCTGGGACATGTACTCATTTTGTTAGTAGCTCTGTACTTGTGACTTCCAGGTTTTGGGAGGGATCTTTTATTTATATATAATTTTGGCTTGCTTCCGCCCTTAGTTTTGTGATTCCTGTTGTTATTATTATTGTGTTGTTGGGTTTAGTTTTCTACCCTCAATCCCATTTCTAGCTGTTCCGGGATACGGGTTGGCTTGCCTACTGGTGGGTTATAGTAGGCGTCATCATGACTCGAGGAATCAAATCATGACAGTAGAAAACCTAGCTAAAATAATTGAGTCCAAAACAAATTGGGAACCCAAAATACAAAAGAAATTTGGGTTCCGATTGTTTGTTGTTTCTGAAAATATTTTCTCACCGCCTTCAATTGTTGTTACTGCCGCTGCCTTTCAATTTCAAAGTGTCTTCATATGTTGACATGTGACAGCAATAGACAATTTGAATTGCAATTTAGCTGTTAACTGCATATATACATAAATAAATAATATTACATTAAATTTAATCTATTAAGCTTTCTTCTTGATTTTCTTATATGATTTCTTATTTTTAATTTATTTGTGCTCCAAATTTCTTAATCTTCGCGTCATTTTAGTCCTACAAATAAAATAACTAATATAAGAATAATCCATAAAGTTTATGCTCAAAAATGACTAAAAGATTAATATGAGGTAAATAATGATTAAATATATATATATATTTGGCCTCACATCAACGCCCACACTGAAAATTTTGCTCGTCCTTGAGCAAGCATTAAAGCTCATCTCAAAAAAGTTAAACTCGCAATACCACCACTTTGATTGGTACAAACAATTAAGCCATGTAATAAATCACAATATCAAGAACTCTTCCCGATCATTATGCAATATATAGAATAAAACAACAAACTTCTAACCTCATAACTTCAAAGACGGACTCTACTCATCAAATTAGGTTTGTTCACCTACTGCATCAAAGAAAGATAACAAAATCGTATATCTATTATGAAACAAGTGCCCTCACAAGAAGAAATAGTCCACACGCTCAATTTTAAAAAAATGAATATAAAATAAGGACTAAGAATCAAAGAACAACTCTCTCTCACTTACAAAAGAAATCACATGTATGCACAAAGAATTATAGGTTTGCTCATTATGTACATCTCCACTAATAAGTATGCTTGAATAGAATCAAATAGGACTTTAACGGGTTGTAATGTTGGCTAGGGGACAGGTAGAAAACTATATAATAGTGACTTAAAACTTTCCTAAGCACTTTTGTATATATATTTTTCATCACTCATTTTTTTCTAGCCCTCTCTTCAATTATTTTCATAAGTAATTATGATCATATCGAGAAAGCTTCAATCATATTTCTTTTTCAAGCAATTTTTTTCATGTCTGTAACACTTCAGGCTTGGGAAAGGTAAAGAGGGTTAACGGGCAGGTCCACAACCCTAAAACAGACCATGGACCTTCATTGAAGCCTAAATGGGTCGTGAAAGGAACCACAACCCGTTTAGGCAAGTGAACTGGCCGTTTAAGGGCTGCCTGGACTTAAGACCACCTGGACGGCTTCCTAAACGGCCAGGATAAAGTTGTACGGCTCATTTATGGGAGGCTGCCCAGCCGTCCAGGGCTTCCAAGCAACGGGTCTCCTGGACGATTTCCTATACGGCTAGTGAGGCCTTGTACGGTCCAACCTTCTTTTTAGGTGACTCCGACAGTTTTTAAGTTAAGATCATTTTAGTCTTTCCCCAAAGTGTTTGGTTCCTAAACTACGTTGTTTTAAAATTTAAACCCTATTTCAAGACCTATATAAATGAATTAAGTCCTAAAACTACCCATTCTAAATCATTCACCTACTTCCTCAATTTCCCTCCAAGATCACCCCCAAAATTCTCTCAAGAACTAAGGAAGAAAAAGCTAGGATTTGTCTTCAAGATCTCGAATTCACCATAGATTGTGGGCATTGATTACTAAGGTATGTTACTATTTACCTATGGAGTCCTTTCCTCCAAAGGGTTTCTAAAATCTTCAAGTTTTACAAGTTAAACTCTTAATTCAAAGTTAGGGTATTATTCAATCTCCATGGGTTCTCTTCAATTATGATTCAATTGATTATTTTTTATCTTTTTATGCATGAATTGAAGTAATTGAAACCATGCATGATCCATGATTTTTAGACTATGAACACATGATGAAGCTTATGATCTATGAAATTATGAATTTATGAAGATATGCATTATTTTATGAAGTTGATGTACATAATTTGAGGATGCTTTGAGAGTAAAGTATCAATGTTGTTATTGTAAAAGGTCTTCTCATATACTACTAAGAACATGATTGTGAAAGTTTTTCTCACATACTACTAGGAACATGACTGTGAAGGGTTTTCTCACAAAAGGATTCATAAGGTTGAAAGGTTTTCTCACATAAGTTTAACCAAGATTTAGGAACTATTCTAAATTAACTTTATCTTGGATTGGTTGCTTAATTGTGCCCTTCCACGGATGATGAACTGAATATGATTAATGACTATTCTGTGGATTTATACTTAGCACCGAGAGGATATTGAGATGGAGGCTCTCCCGTTAGTAAAGGTCGGGTCTCTAGTAACAATCTCTTTATCTCATAAAATTATGTGCCACCATAGGATGATTGCCTCAGATAGACATTAGTTAGTGTATCCAATTTAGCTCAGACTCATAGTTCATACATTGGCAAGTAAGGACATCCATTTTTGGTGTGGAACATACACTGGATTCCATGTTATACCTCACATGGTCTATGTCGGTTATATGGTAAACTTTCCACAATAATGAACTAAGGTTACTTTTAAAATATCTCACAAATGTTTTAAAGATGTTAAGCTTGCATTGACCATGATTATGACTTATGTTTTCTAACCTTTTATTTATGATTTAGCTTGGTCATTGAATATCATAAAGAGTTCTTTTTAGCATGATTTCATAACTCTTATGCATTGCTATCATACTTAGTACATTCCATGTACTAATGCATACTTGTGCCTATATTTTTTTACATATATAGGGTCTAACGTTCCCATCTCTCACACTCGTGGCTAGTTGATCTTTTGGCACTCAACGATTGGTAAGTCTTCATATTCCGAGGACCGAGACACTTTTATAGCTTTTATGTCATTTCAGTTTTCAGACATTTGTACGTGGTGTATAGATTACTGTCACGACCCAAAGTACACCCTAGGCGTGACATGGCGTATATGACCCCGAGAGGCCCTACACAAGCCACTTAGCATGCATCATAAAATATAATAGAATTTAAAGAGAGTTCAAAGACAGTGTTATATCAAAGAGTTTGTCAAAAAGTAGCGAAAGTCTAACATAGTCTCAAAGCCATCTATTACATCAAAGAGTGATTGGGACGTAACCCATACATCACATACAATATGGAAAAGTAAAGACAATAAACAATAAAGGTCTCGGTCCTCGGAACATGAGGACTCATCAATCTTCAAAGCTACTAAGGTGATCACTAGCCACGAGGATGTGGAATAGGAGCGTCGGACACTACATTAGTGAAATAATGTAGGCAAGAGTATGTGTTAGTATATAGAATGTACCAAGTATGATAGCAATGCATAAGAGTTATAAAATCATGCTAAAAAGGACTTTACATGACATGTGATGACCAAGTTAAACCATAAGAAAAAGGTTAGAAGACGTAATCATGATCATGGTCAATGCAAGTCAAAATCATCCTAAAAACACATGTGAGATACTTCTAGAAGTAACCTTAGTTCATTATTATGGGAAGTAGCCATTAACCGATATATGGACCATGTGAGCTATAACATGAAATTCAGTGTCAATCCCACACCGAAAAGAGATGTCCTTACTTGCCAAGGTAAGAACCATAAATTTCTAGCTTAAGTGGATCTACTAGCTAATGTCTATCTAAGATAAACCTATGGTGGCACATAGTTTATGGGACATGGGTAATCGCTTCTTGTCCACTCGGTGCTAAGCATAAATCCCATGGAAAAGTCATTAGTCTTTACTTCTCTTATCATTAAGAGATATGGTTAATCACCGCTTGTCTTATCATCTATGGAAGGCACATCTAGTAGCCAATCCAAGCTAGACTTCATTAGAATAGCTCCTAAATCTTGATTCAAAGTTTAGTTGAGAAAACCTTTCAACTCTAAGAATCCTTATGTGATAAAACCCTTTCATATTCATGTATTGAGTAGTATGTGAGAAATTCTTTCGCAACAACAATAACAACAACATTGATGCTTTACTCTCAAAGCAACTTAAATTATTTTCATCAATTTAATAAACAACATGCATATCTTCATAAATTCATCTTTCTTATTTCAAAACCCATATTTGATCATCATAGTCTAGAAAATATGGGTTATGCATGGGTCCATGAGAATTTACTTAAAAGCATGCAATTACTTCAATTCATACATAAGAAGACATAAAATAATTAATTGGATCAACATTTAAAGGAATCCATGACAATTGAATAAAAACCCTAATTTGATTGGGGAATCTAACTTTACAAAATTGGGGATTTTAGGAACCCTATGGAGGGAAGATCTCCATAGGTGAAGACTATCATACCATGGAGTTCAAAGCCCTCAAGCAAATGATGAATTGGAGACTTGACCTTGAAACCCTAGACTTTTTCTTCTTCCTTAGAGAAAAATATTTGAGAGGATGAACTTGATTAACTTTTGGGAATTTAAGAGAGTAAATTGAATGTGGTGATTTGGGGGTAAAAATGTTTATATAGGGCCTAGGGTAGAGGGTAAAACGACATAGTATTAGGTTAAAACAATAAGAAAAAGCCCCTTTAAAAATAACTGTCGGACCCCATCTATGGTTGGACCTACGGTCCTTGAGTCCAACTACGCACCGTCCTGGTCAACCATTGGTGGGGTACAGAGACTACACTTTTGGACCCCCAATGACGAGACCCATGTACGTTTCATGGGTCCACTTACGGACTGTACATCCCAACTGTAGGTCCAATCCTTGACCTTCAAAATTTCACTAAGTCTGGGATTCACCTACAAGACCTACCTATGACTCTTACATTGAATGACGGATCGTCCTGGTGAACCATAAACGGGTACTGGGACTTGAAATTTTTAACTCATCTGAATATGCCACCTACGGTCCATGGTTCGACCTACGGACCGTCTGTGGTTCCGTCGGTACTGGTACCAGATCTAGGAAACTTGCAATTTTTCCTTCTTTTTGAATCTGAGGTATTACAATATCTCTCCCTTGGGGATATTCATCCTTGAATGGAACCTAAGACATCATAAGGAGGGTAGGAACTAGATCTAGCAACCCAACATGAATACAATCATATAGATACATATATCCGAGGAGGAAACATCAACTCCAAACTAAAGCATGTTCAAAACATCATTTCAAAAGTTCTATATGCAACTCATACTCAAATACACACAATCAAGAAGAAATCAATCAAGTTAACTCATTTTCTCAAAATTAAAGTTTTTCATGAACACGCATAAATGAGGAATCATGGAAATATCTCAGACACGTGACACCAAAAGAGTAAACCATGAGGAACTAAATACCTCAAGCAAGAGTAGAAACAGAGGGAAAGAGATGAGGATAACGGGACATCATATCGGCCTCGGCCTCCCAAGTAGCAACCTCAACTAACTGATTCCTCCAAAGAACCTTTATAGAAGTTATTTCTTTATTCCTCAACTTTCTAACTTACTGGTACAGAATCTCAACTGGAACCTCTTCATAAGAAAGATTGTCCTTTATACCAAGACTCTTCAATGGTACTATAGATGTCGGATCACCAACACATTTCTTCAACAAGGAGACATGGAAAACCGGATGAATTGATGCCAAGTCAGTAGAAAAATCAAGTTCATAAGCAACTTTACCAATACACCTCAAAATCTGATATGGGTCCATATAACGGGGACTAAGTTTCCCTTTCTTTCTAAAAGGGAGTAAGAAAGAAGAGAAGGAGGAAGAAGAGGAGGACAAATAGGAAGAGGAGGATGACAAGGAGGAAGAGGATGAAAAGAAGGATGATGAAGAGGAAGAGGAGGAGGAGGAGAAGGAGGAGGAGGAGGAGGAGGAAGAGGAAGAGGAAGAGGAAGAAGAAGAAGAAGAAGAGGAAGGAGGAAGGAGGAGGAGGAGGAGGGGGAGGAGGAGGAGGAGGAGGAAGAGAAAGAAGAGGAGGAGGAGGAGGAGGAGGAGGAGGAGGAAGAAGAGGAAGGAGGAGGAAGGAGGAGGAGGAGGAGGAGGAGGAGGAGAGGAAGACGAGGAAGAGGAGGAGGAGAGGAAGACGAGGAAGAGGAAGAGGAAGAAAAGGAAGAAGAGGA
>JAJONR010000593.1:0-59674 GCA_029582245.1 Solanum etuberosum | reverse complement strand
AGAAAGAGTTATGTTTTTAAACATATGAGCTAGTATATTTTGGGAGTAGTATTGAGCACCGATATGGGGGAGAGTTCATACAACTCACAGCCCCCATACACCATGTAGCCAACGTGGGTAGAAAGGGTCATACTTTTTAGATGATTCCTTAATGCTTTTTAGCATAGACTAGTGGATCCACTTAGTAGTAGGTTCTATACCCCGGCAAAGTATAGGACAGTTCTGGCAGCGTGGGCGAGACGCTGTATCATCACATAACTCATAGTAATGGTTGTCGATTAGAGAATCTCCCACATAGTTATATTGTATTTTTATATACAAACTGAGTTATTATTGTATTCTTCAATACATTGAGTTGCTATCTACTGTTTTAAAAGTTTTTCATATATTGCATATTTTTTTGTTTCTTTATCCTTGAGTATCTTGAGTTGAGTACCTTTGAGTTGAGTATCATATCTTTGAGTTGATTATCTTATTTTTGAGTTGAGTTTAGTTGAGTGAGTTGAGAAAAGGTAAGTATGTTTCCTTTTTATCAAGTTCAAGCTTATGTTTATGATTTAGAATTCCCCTTACATGCTCGTACATTCCACGTACTGAGCCATTTGGCCTGCATCTATTCATGATGTAGATACAGGTATTCAGGATCATCAACAGGCATTTCGTTGAAGTCATGTGATATTCCAGTCAGCTTTGGTGAGCCTTTTTATATTTCGGAAGACTTTATCTTTACCTTACAGTTAGTAGTTTTGAGATGTCGTGGGTCTTGTCCCGATATCTTTCTGTAATAGTAGAGGCTTCATAGATAGACAGAGTTGAAGAGTTTTATGTATTTACTTTCTTTTTAGTATTGTTCAGACTTTCTTAAAGTTCACTATTGGATTTCAATGAATTTAATTCAGTTTTAAGCTTATGTATGCTTGAGTTAGTCTTCCTCTTGTAGCCATTCAGGATGAGGGTTCGCTTGGGGACCATCAATGGTTCTCGAGTTCTGGCCACGTTCAGGGTGTAGGCTCGGATCGTGACAGAACATGACTCTTATGAAGAGTCATCTCTTAAGTTCTATAAATATAAAGACATTCTAGAAGTAGCCTAAAAAAATCTACATGTATAAACAAAGGACTTTGTTGTATCCTTGAAGAGAATTGTTTGTATTTACCCCAAAATATATATAGGTAATATCTCTTTAGAGAAAATGATTACACGCCTCGAAGCTATCTTCTTCTTCAATTATATTTACTATTATTATTCTAACAACAAGTCAAACGAGCAATTTGTCTATGTTGATAAGGTCAAGAATTGAGTGATTGTCAAAAATATATTTGGTTGGAATCAATAACTTAACTGTCTTAACACATCCATGAAATATGTGACCTTTCTTCAAAAAGAGATATTCCAACAACAATATATGAAGATAATGTTGCATGTGTAACTCAATTAGAAAGAAGAAACATCAAAAGAGATAAAATAAAACATATTTCATCAAAGTTCTTTTACTTACTCGTGATCTTCAAAAGAAGGATGAAATAGATGTTCAACAAGTTAGTTCAAGTGATAATTTAGAATATATATTCACCAAGGCATTATCAACATCAACCTTTGAAAAGTTGAGATACAAGATTGAAATGCGTCATCTTTAAGATGTTAAGTGATGTCTTCATCAAGGGGAGTAAATACGCGTTGCACTCTTTTTCCCTTAATCAAGATTTTATCTCACTGAATTTTTCTTGTAAAAGTTTTTAATGAGGCAGTAAACAAAATGTATTACCATACTTTTCTTTCACTAGACTTTTCTTTTACATGGACATCCAAAGGCGAGTGTTGTAAAATGGATATTCACATAAATATACTTTGTGTTGTAACATAAATGTACACATGATGTATTTTGTGTTGTAACATAACATGTACACACAATATACATCCTGTTTAAGATGGATACACACACGACATACTATGTGTTGTAAACTAGCCATCCATATAATATACTTGGTGCCCAAGTGTATACAAGATAAATAGATATCCATATAATATACTGGATGTCCAAGTATATACATGTATATATATTCCTCTTTTTGTAACATAAGGCAAGAGTACGTGAAAAGAAAAATATTACAATTATTATCTTCTCTTCTATCTTTATTCTTAATTTTAGTACATTATCTTTATTTTATAACATTTGTTAAATTAAGTAAATAAAATAAATTATCTTTACCTGTAATGAAGACATAACATTATAACTTAAATCAAATGGTTAATAGTATATCCCAACAATTGTATCCTTATATGTATCTGAACAATGTAATGATTAATAAAGGCTGAAGTATTTGCAATGTATGTGGAACATCATGACATAGTTTTTATGTATTTAATTTAAAAAGGAGGCAAAGTCAGAATTTGTAAAAAAAAATTTATAGCCAAGTACAAGAATGCTTCAACAGGAAAATTGTGATAAGCAATATTCGTTCCGTAATAAATTGATCTCACAGAATTGATTAAAAAATTGGTGGAAAATGGAAACTGTCCAATTGAAGAAGCAACTATTAGATTTTTTAGCTTTTGTTTATAGAATTTGTGATAAGCAAATGTATGTGGCATGATAAGGGATGTATATGTAAATTATATTTTAAGGAAATGATCATAAATTTCAACACTTTGCCGTCCAAATCGATGGTTAGAGTTGGATCAAATTTTAAGAAGAAGCACATATGAGTTGAATCAAATTAATAACAAAGAAAACTTCTCAATTTCATAGGTTGACCTTAGGATATATCTAGCAAAAAAGACTTTATCCAACATTTTTTAATTCTTGCGTCTCTTCAAACGTTTTCATCCATGGATACGTTACTTTTTTTATTTAATAGATGACTTGACCTAACGTTGAGTTTCGAACAAGAAATCATAGCCTTTTGCATCATTTTTTCATTGACTAAAAATCTCTTCATTCTTCTTTATGTTTTCATCTATGAATACTCTATTTGTTATAGGAGAGTCATCTAATTCTTTCCAATGGAGGTATGATGTATTTCTAAGTTTCAGTGGTGAAGATACTCGGAAAAACTTCATCAGTCATCTTAAATTCCGATTGTGCCAAGTTGGAATTAGTACCTTTATAGATGATGAGGAAGTGAGGAAGGGCGAGGTCATTTCAACAAAACTTGAAAAAGCAATTGAACAATCTAGAGTTTCCATTGTTGTTTTCTCAAAAAAATATGCTTCGTCTAGTTGGTGTCTTGAAGAACTTGTTAAAATTCTCGAATGCACAGAGACGTTGAAGAAGGTTGTTTTGCCTATATTTTATGATGTTGATCCTTCTCAAGTACGCAACCCAATTGGATATTTTGATGAATCTTTGACCAGACGATTTGGGGAACAAATAACGGAGAAGTGGAAAACTGCACTTACTAAAGCTGCAAATTTATCTGGATGGAATTCCCGTAATGTTGTTTATGGGTACTATTTCTTGATTCAATTATTTAATTTTATCTTTTATTTGACCTTTGTTTATACCATGTGATACAAATTCATTTATTTTTATTTTTGCTAAAAATTTGTAGGCATGAATCAGAATTAATTGAATGTATTATAAAGCGAGTCTTACAAGAGGTAAGTCAGACACCTCTAGATGTTGCTTGTTACCCGGTTGGAATTGATTCTAGTATCAAAGATCTAATAGAGTTGTTATTCCAAAGTGGATGTCAAGATGAAGTTCGCATGATTGGTATATATGGTATTGGTGGAATTGGAAAAACTACTCTTGCTAAAGCTTTCTACAACCAAATATTTCGACACTTCGGTAGTAGTTGTTTCCTTTCAAATGTTAGATCAGAAGCTGGCACATTTAATGGTCTAGTCAAGTTACAAGAAAATCTTCTTCATCAAATCCTAAAAACTAAGGATTTCGAAGTTAATGATGTTGCTGAAGGCGTTAATTTAATCAAAGCAAGACTAGGGCTAATGAAGGTTCTGATTGTTCTTGATGATGTGGACCATATAAGCCAATTATAATCCTTAATAAGAGAAAGAAGTTGGTTTGGTTCGGGTAGTTTAATAATTATTACAACCCGAGACAAACATTTGCTATGTGGGCTTACAACAAAAGAAAAATTCAAGGCCAAACTTTTAAATGACAATGAAGCTATGCAACTTTTTAGTTGTCGTGCCTTTAATAGTTTTTTTCCACCACATGAATATGTTGAGTTGTCACAAGAAATAATCAAATATTCAGGTGGTCTACCATTAGCTCTTGTGACATTGGGGTCACATTTGCGAGGAAGATCAGTAGAAGAATGGAGACATGAATTCGTTAAACTAAGAGCAATTCCTCATAGTGATATTCAAAAGATTCTCAAGATAAGCTTTGACGGACTTGATTATGATACTCAAAGTGTTTTCCTTGATATTGCATGCGCATTCCATGGATTCTTTGAGGATGAAGTTACCAAAATACTAAATGCGTGTGGTTTTCATTCTGAAAGTGCAATTACAACTTTAGTCCAAAAACACTTGCTCCATAGGGCTTGGCATCGCTTAGTGATGCATGATCTAGTGCGAGACATGGGAAGAGAAATTGTTCGCATGGAATCACCCCGAGACCCGGGAAAACGGAGTAGATTGGTCATCCCTCAAGAAGTCTGCTATGTTTTACGAGGAAATAAAGTAAGTGATTCTCCACCAATTTATATAAAGCATTTTTTCCTCTTAATTTCTAGGACTTAAACATGGTCTTAAGATTTCTTTTAATGAACTACAGGGTTCCAAAAAAGTCCAAGTGCTGAAGGTAGATCGATGGACATTAAAGGGAGTGAACTTGAGCACCAAGGCATTTAAGAAAATGAAAAATCTTAGGGTGCTGATAATTGATAAGTTACATATTAGTGGAGATTTTGAGCTATTGTCCAAGGAGCTCAGATGGTTATCTTGGCAAAATTGTCCTTTAAAATATATACCATCAGATTTTCCAGCTAAGAATCTTGTCGTTATAGATATGCGGAAGAGTGATATCCAAGAGTTTGGTTTGAATCTGCAGGTTTGTTACTCTATTCTACAATATCATGTGTACTATTATTGCAACTGAGTGAAACAAAATCTTACTTGAATCTATATTTGGTTTGCTTCTAGTGCTGTAAAAGTTTGAAGAGGCTGGATCTTTCTGATTGCAAGAGTCTCAAAAGAACTCCGAACTTCAACGGTTTACAAAGTCTTGAGTTTTTGTTGCTAAATGGTTGCTCAAGTCTGAGAAAGATCCATCCATCAATAGGAAATTTGTACAGACTAAGACTTCGAAATTTGCGTGGTTGCAAAAAGCTTATGGATCCTCCGAGTAGTATATGTCAACTAAAATCCCTTGGATGGTTGGACATTAGTGGCTGCTCATCTATAAAACACTGCCGGTTGACTTTGGAGTTATGCCAGGTCTAAGAACTCTTTCTGCACTTGAAACAGATATAAAACAATGGCACGGGTTTGTTGAAATGCCAAGACATCTTGAATCATTGAAAGTGGGAGGTGAAAATTTAGAAGGCAAAAAGAGATCTTTTGGAAGACGAGTCCATTGGATACAATCCTTGTCGACTTCTCTTTCGTGTTTAAGTCTTATATATTGTGGCTTCTCCGAGACTGATATACCAAGGGATATCGGGAATTTATACAACCTAACTTATCTAAATTTAAGTGGCAACAACTTTCGCTGTCTACCTTTTGACTTTTCTGAGTTACAATTGTTGTGTTCATTGCGTTTGAATGACTGTGAGGATCTTGAAACACTCCCATCAGTATCAAATTTGAAATATCTTCGGACTTTTGAAATTGCAAATTGCAGGAAGTTGGTCAACATTACAGGGCTAGAAAATCTCCCTTCTATAGAGCGGATCAACATGCTTAATTGTACTTCACTGCAGAATCCATTCAAAGAAGGCTTCTTTAGTGCACCTGCTCTAGCATTTCCATCTAGAGAATATCCGTATCTGGTTAGTCTCTCTCTCTTTCTCTCTCTCTCTCTCTCTCTCTATTCTGTCATAGTAATAATCGTTCGTCTTCTTCTGATGAAGGGCATAGAAATTTATCTTCAAAGCAATGAGATTCCAGATTGGTGCAGCAATCAAGTAACAGCTTCATCTATCTCCTTCACTATGCCGACACATAATAAGGAGTATCAGTTTTTAGGAGTGATTGTCTGGTGTGTTCGCGAACTTGTCAAAGTACGATCTTCTGGTCCATGGAAAGGCTTGGGGTTTAGTATTTCCAGAGAAATGTTTTCAGGTGTCTTCTCACGTTATGATAATGTCATACCTGCTGAACACATGGAACTATCATGTGTACTTCACATATCTTACTTAGACACACCTTTTGAAGGCGCGATCAAAGGAGGTGAAAAGATGGAACTCTTTGAGTTGAGTAAAAATATTACAGTAAAGAAGATAGGGATTCAATTGCTATATTTATATCAACAAGGAAAAGTTACATCATTGCCAGCACTAGTAGATCATTCTCACTCTCAGATTAATAGAAGCCAAGACCTAAATGAAGTCTCACTGGAGCAAGAAAGTCGCAATGGGCAAAGCATACTGAAAATGATAAGAACGTCCTTTTCTATCGACCCACTTTCTCTGTACCTCTCTGTTTCTGTATATCTTCTTTTTCTCATGATTGTCCTTCACTATGTTGTCTTGTAATACTTCTTGAGAATACCATGTATTGTATGACATTATAGATGGATAAAGCAGAGACTCATAATTTAGGAGAGTAAATATACTTTTGACTCTATTCAATAGGCTAAAATTCTCATACACCTAAATTACAGCAATTGAACTATTTAAATAGAGTTTTACTAACATAAAATCGATAGTAGTCCACTAATTCCTACTATCACTCAACTATTAACAATCACAAAAATTCTTCTACTTTTATTCAACAAACTACTTGGCTAAATACTCGATCAACTAAAAAGTACTAACAACTGAAAGATAAAAAACAATAACCAACAATCCCTCCCTTAAACGGAAAGTCACACTATCAGTTTATCATGCTTGCAACTGACAAATTGTTTCAAATGTGATTTTCTAAAGTGCAAGTACCAAGTAATTTTCTGAACTTCAGGAAGGATGCCAACTTGAGAGATTTGGTAAACACATCAACAATCTAACTTTCACTTCTGCAGAAGATGAGATCGATTACTCTCTCTTTTGTGAGGTCCCTGAAGTTCAGTTCACACATGTTGAACAACATTTTTGGAGAGCTGTATTGCTGAACTGCTGTCACAATGAATGGTTGTAAGGTAATTCTGCTTGAAATGAAATTCTTCAAGAACCTTGCGCATCCAAATTGCTTGACAGGCACATCCTGCTGCTACTATAAATTCAGCTTCTGTAGTTGATAAAGTCACAGTTTATTGCTTTCGTGAAGACCATGAAATTTCTCCCGACCCCATCATAAAGACATAACCAAATGTATTCTTCCGATCATTAGATCTCAAGAATAATCACTGTCACTAAAGCCAATCAAGTCTGATTTTTCTCTTTTCACGTAAAACAGACTATAATTAGTAGTTCCTTGCAAGTAGCAAAAAAATTCTCTTTGTTGCTAGATGATGCATCTCTTTGGGATGTTCTATGTATCTACTAATGAGACTTACAACATGCATAATTTCAGGTCTTCTGGCCGTTAAATACACCAAAATTCCCACTATTTTCTTATAAAGAGTGTTGTCTACTCTTCTTTCTCCAGGTTCTTTCATGAGCTTCAAACCGAACTCAGTGGGACTCCTGGTAGAGTTACAACTCTTCATCTCCAAAATCTCTTTAGCATACTTTTTTTGTATGATGAAAATCCCATAAGCATATTGAACAACTTCAATGCCCAGAAAATAATGCATCATTCCAATATCAATCATATCAAATTCCACCATCATGGACTTCTTTAAACTTCAAACCATGGAGTTATCATTTCCGGTGGAAATTTAAGTCATCCACATATAAACAAAAAAAATGAGCATTTTCCTTTATCACCAATTAAACAGTATGCGCTCATATGGACATTTCTTAAATCCCTCCTTAGAAAGATAACCATTTATACGACTATACCAAGCTCGTGAAGCTTGTTTTAGTCCATACAATGCCTTCTTTAATTTACACACTTTATGTTCTTCTCCAACCTTGACATAACCAGGAGGTTGATCCAAAAATACCCATTCATTAAACTTCCCCCGTAAGTGTCCATTTTGTTGAATGAGTTCTCTCAAATGGAGAGTTCTTCCATTAAATAGAAAGAATTCTGATTTACATGCCTAAAAATCTGGTATTCACACCCCTAAATATATGCTATTCCTAATTATAATGTAACTAAAAATATGCTCCATTAATCCCTCATATCTCCTATATATGGAAAGCAATTGACACCATCAATACACAAATATTTAGAGCTATTACATAAATATGTACAACTATTTAGAATCTGTCCAACATGCTAACATCCCCCCTTAAATTGATGCCGGTGAATCAAAAAGCATCAATTTACCTACCAAAAATTGATGACGTCGTCGTGCCATAGATTTTGTAAACACATCAACTATTTGAAGATCATTGGATACATGTGGAAGAGTAATGACTCTCTTAGCTACAACTTCTCTGATAGAATGACAATCCACTTCTATGTGTTTGGTCTTTTCATGATAAACCGGATTGGTAGCAATCTGAATGGCACTTGAGTTGTCAGCATGGAGAGGAGTGGGACTAGATTGAGGAAATCAAATTTCTGCAAGTAAATCACGAAGCCAAACAATCTTTGAGCAAGAAGTAGACATTGCGCGATATTGAGATTTTGAAACATGGTCTTGCTTATTGCTCTTCCAAGATATCAAGGAATCTCCAAGAAACATACACCAACCCGTGAAAGAACGGCGAATATCAGGACATCCGACCCAATCAGAATCACTGAATGCATTAAGCTTAATCAGAGAACCACTAGAAAAGAATAATCCACAAATAGATGTTCCCAAGAGATATCGGATAATGCGATGAACAACCACCAAATGTAGATGGCGAGGAGCCTCCATAAATTGACTCACTTGTTGAACTGCAAAAGAGTTATCAGGCTATGTAATAGTAAGATAATTTAGGCTCCCAACTAATTACCGATACAAAGTAGGATCAGGAAGATCTCCTTCCGCACGACGATACTTTACATTCAATTCCAATGGAGTATCTACAGAGGAAGATTCTTGAAGACCAGCCAAAACAATCAAATCTTGAGTATATTTGTGCTGGTTCAAGAACACACCTGAAGAATCATAAGGAACTTCCAACCCCAAAAAGTATGTAAGAGTACCAAGATCTTTCATATGAAAAGAATCCTTAAGTTGTTGTTGGAGGCTAGCAATTACTGACAAATCAGTTCCTCTGATAATAATATCACCTACATACACCAAAAGAAGAACACAACCTGTAGATGTTTTTCAAAGAAACAAAGATGAATCATATTTGCTCTGCTCAAAAGAGAATTGAAGCAAAGTAGACCGAAACTTGTTAAACCAAGCTCCAGGAGCTTGTTTTAATCCATACAAAGACCGCTTCAACTCACATACATCAAATGTAGGTGATGAGAACAAACCAGAATGGGGTTTCATAGAGATATCTTCTTTGAGATTACCATGAAGAAAATCATTTTTGACATCCATTTGATGAACATGACACTTTTGTGACGCAACAATGGCAATAATAGTTCGCACTGTAGTCATTTTTGCTACCGGTGCAAAAGTCTCATCATAGTCCACACCATACTCTTGTTTGTTACCAAAGACCACCAATCGAGCTTTGTACCGATCAAGAGTTCCATCAGAATGAAGTTTAATTGAATAAACCCATTTGCCTCAAATTGGACGGACATTCGAAGGAAAGTAACAATATCCCATGTGTTATTTTCTTTAAGAGCCAAAATTTCTTCCTCCATTGCTTTCTGCCAACATTCAAGCTTGGAGGTTTGTGAGTAACCTGTTGGAATAGAGATGGTGGATAAAGTAGAAGAAAAATCATAAAATTTAGGAGTACGAAATACTCTGGTTGATTGGCGAGGAGGCTCAAAAGGAGCAGGCCTTGAAGAAATCTCAGATTCTGGTTGTGGAGCAGTCTCAGGTGGCGGATCTGTTTTGGAAAGGGGTAAAGTTGGTCGACGTCTTTCATATACAAATCCAGGTTTAAACCTCTTTGAAGATGATGACAAATCCTCAAAAATGGGAAGAGGAGGAGAAATAGAAGATGACTCGACATGATTAGGAAATAAATACCGATTCTCAAAGGAAACAACATTTCTGGAAACACAAAACTTATTAGAACTCGAATCATAGCAAAGAAACCTTTTCGCGAAGTATTATAACCCATAAAAGAACATTAAGTAGACTGAACAAAAGTTTGTTGCGTTGAGAAGGAGGCAAATGCACAAAACAAACATAACCAAATATATGAAAATTATGATAACTAGGATTTTTGTGATAAAGATGATAATATGGAGACTCAAGATTTAATACTTTAGATGACAGTCTATTAATCAAATAAACAACAGTAGACAAAGCTTCCACCCAGTATTTAGACGGGACATATGACTCAATCAATAAAGTACGAGTGACATCTAAACGGTGACGATTTTTACTCAGCAACCCCATTTTGCTATCGTGTATATGCACAAAAGCGTTTTGAGACGATTCCTTTCTCAAGCAAGAAATTATTGAATTCATGAGACATATATTCTCCACCAGAATCAGATTTTAATTTTGATAGAGGTGGAAAATTATGTTTCAATATAAACCGATAATTTCTGGAACATGGAAAATACCTCAGATTTGGAGTGGAGAAAATACATCCATGTAAACCGACAATAATCATCTATGAATGTGACAAAGTACTTGAAATGAGCATGAGAAACAATTGGTGAAATGCCCCACACATCACTATGAATGACATCAAAATACTTTGCAGCACAACTACCAAAATTAGGAAAAGGAAGAGTCTTACTTTTGCCTAAATTACAAGTAGAATAATCAAAATAAGAAACATAAAATTGATTTTTATTTCCCATTAAACTGGAATTTTATAAATGAGACAACACAATAAAATTTGGATGTCCTAGACGTTTATGCCAAACCTCAGTCTTACTACTTGTAGAAGTACAAGCAAAATAGAGGACACGATGAATGAAAAAATGTATAGGAAATAATCTCCCAACTTTAGGTCTCTTCGCGATTATCATCCTCGACCTGATCTTGCACGAGACAACCATTACGATAAAAATTCCATCACAATTTCTATCTACCAATTGACCAACTAAAATATGACTAGTTGAGAGCTTTGGTGATACAAAAACATTCTTGAAAGTTTGAGTAATATCCCCAACCTGGATAATGGGTAAATTACTTCCATTGTTAATCTGGATTATTGAGGGACCATGATACTCACGAACATTTTTTAGTACACTAGTTGAGTTGGTCATATGATTAGACGCACAAGAATCAACAAGACAAAATTAGATGTGATATTGTTACCTTATATCCCCAAAGCTGAAAAGACTGATACAATCATTTGTTGTACCATTTCAGGAGTAAGAACCTATCCAGCTGCTGGAGTAGGAAATGGATTGTTACTTCCCAATGAAGATGAGTTATCAGAAGTTTGACCATTTATCCCTGCTTGAAAGGCATTGATCCTTCGATTTCTAGGACGTGTGGGACACTCACTGATGATATGCCCATGTTGCTTACAATAATTACAGAACTTCTTATGACAATTGCTAGCAATATCACCATATTCTTTGCAACTATAGTATTGAGTTCGGCTCATATCACTGTACTTTCCTTTTCCTTGAGCAACAAATGCAACAGTGTGGACGTTTTCTTGCTTGAAAGCATTTTGTGTGAAAAGACGCTGCTCTTCACAAAGTAATTCCCTAAAACAGATATCCAAGGATGGAGACGGATCACGATTCATCAAGTTAGAGCGAACATTCTCAAATTCAAATCGCAATTTCATCAAAAATTGGTCTCTCTTACTCTGTTCATGAATTACTTGAATCATAGATAGAGATTCAACAGGTATTTTAGCATAAACAATATCAGTAAATTCAGCCTAGAGAGACCTCCTTGAGAGTAATTAGCAATTTCATGCTCTAGCTGAAAGCGTCTTGCACTATTGTCTTGATTGTAAACCTTTTATAAATAATCCCACATGGCTTTTGCAGTTTTGTATGGCCTGCGATTAAGGACAATAAGAGGGTCAATTGACCCTAAAATCCATGTCATCACATGAGCATCTTTAACCTTCCACTGATCTAACTTTCTATGTTCAGTAGGAGCAGGATCACTTCCATCTATATGGCCTCATAATTATTTTCCTGTGAAAAATAGTTGAAACTGAAACTCCCAGACAGAATAATTCTTCCATATGAAATGAACATTGGAGGACTCAAATTGATGTGAAGTCATGTTCTCGAATACAAAAAAACACAAGAGAATAACCAAGACCAAGAGCCCTAAATGTGTAGGACTAACTGATGACAAATAGTCAAGAAAACACAAACTTTCAATAAAAAATGAAAGGGATCAAAGATAAAGAACACATGAACATCAAAACTTTCAAAAATATAATTTTGTTTTCTTGAAAGGAATCACAAAAGAATGACTTGAAGAATCAAAGAAGCCCTTCTCAGCAATGTGAAGTGTGAGGGAGTCTTGAGTGACTCCACTAGACCCGACCTCTGTAGTCTCTCAGAGGGACCTCATCAAGGTACCCTGAAGGATGGCCTCCTCAGTCTCGTGCATCTCTGTAAGGGTCTCAGCAATCCCTTGATCATCTTCTCTCAACCCATCCTCATAAGTCTCCTCATCTTACCCCGTGTCCTCATAATCTACATCTAAAGTAACCTCAAACATAGAAGAAGAAGGTGCAACACTAGGCATCTCGGAAGCAAGGGCAACAACATCTGAAAGGGGAACATCGACCCAAGTGTTTAGATGTCCATGGACTGAATCTGGACCACCTTAGCTCTCAACATGTCAACTTGAGCTCTAAGGGTGTCCAAAACACTAGAAATACCCTTTTCCTTCTCCAAAGCTTCTATCCTCGCAGTCAAATCATCTAATAGCAGAGTGTGGCCCTCAATCTCCTTCTCACACTTGACCACCCGCTCAGTCAGAGAATCCAAGGCATTCTGGATAGCTAGGTCAATGAGCTGGGGAAAGTCCTTCTCAACCTGGGTAGCTCTAATATCCGGTTGACCAGGCAAGATTGCCCATCTGGTATATAAGTGATTGGGTGAAGGGAGGACGTGCATAGGGAGAAGAGGGAGGCATCACACTAGAAGCGGTCACAGAAGTAGAGGGTGTAGATGTAGTAGTGGAATTAGAAAAGCCAGCAACAGATGGAGGAGTAGGAATTCCTACCTACTCCACAGAAGGAAAGGTGTGCTGGTCTCGGGAGTCAAGGTCACACGTTTGACCAATGGAGTGGATTATGGTGATGGCGTCTTCCTCCAAGCCGCATCATCTCTCAAAAAATACACCTCAATCCTCCAGATATCACTAGATGAGTCTGGTGTGACTATTACATCTGTAGCAGCCCTATAAGGAACTCTTGCCCTTGTACATAACTGGTGATCAAAACTGGAAATAAGAGCGATGTTTGCTCCTGACTCGCCCTCATCAGCATCTCTACAGCAACAATGGTACCGACATGTAAGTGCTCTCGATCTATGATGTGCCCATAATACTGGCTTGTCATGGTTACAAATAGACTCATTCTGGGATGGCATCAAGTTGCTGCTGATGAAGCCAAACCAGTATCTGGCAACTACATTTATGTCTTTCTTCTCTATCTTAGAACCATCTGCCATCGAAGACGGAGAAGAATCAGAGATCAAGAGATCTAACCAATCCTTCAAAGAGTCTAGATCATGGCACATCCGGAGCGAATACATATCAGACTCAAAAGCTGTCACCTTCAGTATTGTATTAATGGCCCCAACATCACATCTAACCATTTTACCTCTCACCTCCACTTATTCAAGTGGTTTCTATACTGTTCCCTTCCGCTTCTTTGGGAGGACATGAGCATAAACATTGTAGAATTCCCTTACCCAAGAAGGTATGTCAGGACTCCTAGTTCTGGTGAAACCTTCAAAATGATGGAACTGAGTTGTATCCTAGATGGCTGGGTAATCGCTCATCACTCCATCTATGGAGAGACATCTCTCCTCAAGTATGATCTGCTATCCTTCCGCTTTCAGCCTTTTCAAGGCTCTTGGAGCTGTAATTGGGAGAACTCTGGAAACTGGAGCTTGTGTAGGTGAGGGTTGCACCAACTTGGAGCGGATCTCTGTTCTTTTCCTAACCACCCTAGGTTGTACCCTATCTTGAGTAGATGGTTATTGGGTGGAGGTTTGTCGGTGCTTCGAAGCTTTAGATGGTTCATTAATGGAGAGGCCCAGTGTCTTTTGAGAGGAAGAGGAGGAGGAGCAGACTCCCTATATGACTCAGATCAGAGTATACCACATTCTTACCCTTTGTTTTTACCATTACTTGAAAGGTACACATAAAAGCATAAGATTTCTGAAGGTTAGTCGAAATCGAAAGAACTTTGAATCAAGTTTTAGAAACAATTCTGAGGCTCACCTAACAGGAAGTCGTATCGCCCAATAGGATCGGCGAGCTCTGCTGAACTTGCCGAAATGACCAGTAGCACAATACTATGGGCTAAGGCACACAAAGCGGAGTCAATTCCAACTCGACAATTCGTCGAATTGGTTTAGGCGGGTTAAGATAAGTTCACCGAAACTGACAGTGCGAAAGGGAAGACACAAGCATCAAGGGTGATGCCCTCTCCCACTTTGGGATACGCCCAATGGGTTCGATGGTACTAAGACAAGCCCGCTGAATGGAACAATACACAAGGCTATGCACAAGCTAAGGAAGGCGAGTTGGGTCTTACTCGCTCATTCGCCTAACTCCCTTGGCAGGCAAAGACAAGCTCGCCGAACAAGAAGTTTTAGCCCAAGATGCCAAAATTTCACAACCAAATCCAACATGCACAACAAATACGAGTTTCCCCCAACAATTACAATCCATCTATATGCTTTTCTACCCATAGGTAATGAGATTTCCCCCATTAAATTAAGCATAGACCCAACAAGTATATCAACTCAATTCAACATTCTAACCAACATAATCACGGTTCACAATTTATATAGGAATTCTCAGTCAAAATCACCTAGGTATAGTTCAAAATAAACAATATGATGCTACCCAGCAAAATCAATCACTTAATCTCAATTAAAGGACTCAAGCCCACATCCTATAGTAATCTAAACTAAAAATTATCAACAAGAAGTCAAAACATCAGCCTTAAAGCTGAAAATTAAGCAAGAAATTTAGGAATCGGGGTTGGTTTGACTCGAGATCCAATCAAACGCACTCCTAGCACTTACAATACACTCATACGAGGCATACAATCACTCAAAATGCACAATGTAAGAGAGGGGAATTGAAAAGGCTCCAAAAATTCAAAGGGTTTTAATTTTTGATTTTGAAACAACCCTTAGCCTTTTTATACAAGGCCCGTTTGGCGCACTCACTAACGTCGCCGATCTGTTTCGCGTATCGCCGTCTAGTGCTTAAGCTCATTGAACTTGCCTAAAAAATGACCAAACCCAATTGTTAATTCAACAGACCCGATGGAGTCCGCTTAGTGCAATTCGGCGTATCGCCCTTTGGAGCTCTGGTCACCGATCTTCACAGTGCACTTTTTCACCAATTTCAGCTCAAAAGGTGGACAAGAAGTAGTCCCCTTAATGCTTTCGGTGCATCGCCATTTTGGTTTGGCCTCGGCCAATCTACCCTTATCTATCTTTCAACCTCTTCACCAACTGCACTTACAATGCACGTTATTGAAAGCAAATAAAACAAAAGTAATGACTTGGGTTGCCTCCAAAGAAGCTCCTTACTAGGAAAAGTTCCTTTTTGCCTTGGATTTAGATGAGTGAAAATTTGACCCAGTTGGGTCTCCAGCTGCTTGATTGAAACTGAATGTGAAGTCACCATTTAGGTTAAAGTGGAGAAGTCATTTTTCAAATCCTTCAACACCTTATCAGATCCTTCAACACCTTATCAGATCCTTCATTATTCTTGTAGATCATTACAGGCATGTCTTCCGTCCGGCTTCCTTTTAGACCAAATAGATCTTTTGGGCGTGGACGATCATGGTGAGGCACATATCTATCTTTTTCCATCTCCCAATCTCTCCAATTTCTACCCCTCCAATCTTTCCCACCAAAATCTCTATCCTTGTTCCAATCTTGGTTCCCACCTTGACGTTGATAATTGTTGTGAGAATCCCCCACTTTATTTCCAAAGTATTGAGCCTCTTTATTGTATAATTCCTTAAATTTGACATCATCTAGGCACGACCCGTTGTTTGTTCCAACCACATTCACTGACTTAGTTCCACCTTTCATGACATGTTTGGACAACAAATCAATTTGGATCATCATTTTGGCCATGTTTTCATCTCTTTCATGGTCCTTTTCGATTTGTTTTTTACTCAAACCCACTTGTAGGGGGTTCTTGTTCCTCCCTACTGTGCCATGCTCAGTTGACCTTAGTCATATCATCTAAGTGCAATGCAGCTACCTCACACGGTTGTCTCATCAATCCACCATGAACTAATTGATTAGCCACACTTTTATTGACTGAATCAAGGCTCCAATAAAAGTATTGCAGCAACACATTTTTTGGAACGCCATGCATTAGACATTGCAAGAGTAACTTCTTGAACCTCAGCCCTGTTTCATGCAAGGGCTCACCTCCAAGTCTTTTGAAATTTTGGATTTGGAGATGAAGTTTAACAATTTTCGAGGGTGGAAAGAATTGTTCCAATAACACCTCAGTTAGCTCATCCCATGAAGTAATAGAATTATTTGGCAATTCTGCCAACCATCTTATAGCCTCTCTAATTATAGAGAATGGAAATAGTCTCAACCTTACGGATTCTAGGGAGATATTCTTGAACTCAAAGGTTCCACACACCTCCCTGAAATTCTTAAGGTGCTCATGGGGATCCTCATGAGCTAGACCTCTAAAAAATCCTTTCATCTAGAGCAATTGGATCATATTCCGGTGATGTAAAACACCGTAATCTAGATTGTAGGAGGTATTCAAAATGCTCTCGTACTTTGAACGATATTATTGGACATGTCATTTAAGTCACACATATTGTCATTTTTACCATAGTAACTATCATTGTCACTCTTATGGTCACTCATCTTGTTAACCTACAAATCAGCTAACAACAACATAAACCAAAAACTCTACCAAAAAAATTCAAATCTAACTTCTCAATTAGAATTCTCAACTAACATTCCTCGCAGCGGCACCATTCTTGATAACACTCAAATCACCCTAAAAAACCAATTAAAAGAGTGAGTGATCGTAGTCATTAAAAACCTACCAAAGAGTTGGGGTCGAATCCCTCAAGGAATTGTATATCATGGAGAATTCTTCATCGAGAGATTTAGACTTTAAATTAGCTCATTTAGAATAGTAAGAAATATTGGGTGGATGGTATCACCAACCTAATATAAAGATTTCTTGTCAATTATCGCAATTAAACAAAAATTCGAACGAAATCAAGAGTTAGCAAGCAATCTAGGGGTGCAAAGATTTGATATCAATGTCATATATGAGTAAATGTGCTGCTCTATAGTGATGTTTATACATGAATAGGCTAAGTCATCTTCAATGACGCTAATCATCTTTCGATCTCAAAGCATCTATGCCTAGAATCTCCTTTCGGGTCTCATCTAATGCATATTCTAAACAACATATTACCTTACAATATTCCATCTTTCAAGAATAGGGCAATTAGATCCGACCCATAACCTCTCTTTCAATTAGTCAAGGACATAAAACCTAAATACCTAGTATTGAAGTGAGTACCCACTCCAATTAATCTCTTTCAATCATCAATCGGAGATTAGAAATGGGAATTAAGTTCTCAACCTTAACCCTTATGTTAACCCCATGATAATTAGACCAAATTTCTGCTTGAACAACTACAAAACATAGCATCGCACAACACCCACTACATTAAATTAACACCCAACCACATTAGAGTACCCCTAGATCTTGGGGTTTTAACCATTCATCACAAAAATTAAAGAAAATATACCTTACATGAAAGCAGTCATGGGTAACTTGAAATCAAGCAATTAATAGTAAACCCATTTTGCATTTAACTTCAAATTATCAAATTCAAAATTCAAATTGTAAAACCCAAAGAAGAGTAGAAAAAATATTCTAAAAAGTAAAGTGTTCTTCTGAACTCAGTAGTTCAACTCTCTAATCAAACTCTCTCAAAACTCTATCATTTGGGAAATTTATATTTTCCCTAAATTTGCCTCAAAAGTCCACTTCACAACCAACTCGGCGATATTAGTCGGGCCCACCTAAATCACTCGGCGAGTCGCCCTTCTTTCCCCTACTCGCCTATGTGATGCTCTAGGCTTAAGGTGTTTGAACCACAATTGGCGAACACAATTGAGTCAGCCTTTTTCATTTGGCATATCATCGAATACCACCTTAATCCACCGTTTGAGCTTTACATCTTTGCCTTGCACACTATCACTTTGGGCGATGTGCTTAAGATCCACCTTTCTCATTCATCGTATCGCCTTTTGTACTAGAGGTTACAACCTTCTTTGGTAGACAAAAGTGCTATGCACTGTCAGATTGGGTGAGTCTAGATCAGTCGATGATCTGCTCTTCATTCTAGGCGATCAATAATTTTCATTTGGCTCTTCTTTTGCATTTTTGGCCATTATTTTAAGCTTTAGTCCATGCCTTATTCAATTCCCCTCATAGCTGTAAATCATCAATATTTAATTAGAAAAGTAAAAAATTAGGCATCGAGGAAACCAATTATTGATCTAAATGGACATAAATGAGTGAAAATCTAGCATTCATCACCCACCAAGTGTTTGATGAAATGTTAGTGAGAAATAGAAATTGATTGGCGAAACCTTTGTGATGAAAGGATAAAGACTTTGAATTGCTTGTGGATTGATGTTGTAGATGAACTCGTGTGGGTTGATTTTTGTGTGAAAACATTTGGTGCTAAAATTTTATGTGCAAGTTAGGGACGCAGAAGCAGACCTTTAGGCACGAAAGCGGATGCACCAAACGTTTGCGGTTCCAGCTAATGCGGCCTTTCACCGCTAAAGTGATGTTCTCTTAAGCGGCCTCTAGTGCTTTTAAGATATCAAAGGCCAGTTTCTGTAGTTTTTCAATAGTGCTAAAATTGGACAGTTCTGTCCCGAATTGATTTTTAACGCATTTCTATGGCTCCTATCAAGAGCAAGAATTGTTTAACAAAAGTTTCTTATAATTTCATGCTATTATAATATTTTCAGCCTTTCAAAAGTCGAGAATGGTGTGTCAACTTATTGATAAAGTAGAAGTCAATGACCGACTATGACGAGACTCGATTCATTTCTCTTGTGAGTCAGAACATCTACTACCAAGGTCTAGTTAGAAAGAAGTTTCCCGAGAGAGGAATTTCACTTGAAAAGGCCCCCAAGACTCTTCCAAGATTCTATCAAATATTAGAGGCTATCAGATGGATATAATTAGCACATGACCCTTGCAAGGCTAATAAGCAATGGTTGAGGGAATTCTATGCGAACCTGATTGTTACAAAACTAAACAATCCGAGGATAAATATTCAGAGAAAGTCTGTTAACATTGGAAAAAAAGAAATAAATGAGGTCTATGGGTTACCACATCATGGCAGTGAGAAATTCATGGCAAAATATTATGCTCTGGGTAGTTGGTTGGTTTCAAAGTTATGCTCAGGCAAGAATGTACCTTGGGATACCACAAGGTCCAAAAATACATTCACAGAGTTCACAGCTGAAGCAAAGAATTAGATATTGATTATATGTAGCTGAGTCTCTTTGTGCAGGAACAATAACTGCATTCCAGAGTTTAAGGCCCATATAGTGGCTTTAATTCTAGATGACTTTCCATTTAATGTTGGTCATCTGATCGTTAATGAGTTACGTGAGTTCAAACTCCATGACAGCCCCACTCTCATGTTTCCTTCATTGATAACTGAACTATGCAAGTGGGCTGATGTGGAGGAGTATGCAGGAGAAATTGGGTAAGTCCTAAAACCCCAATCTTTTCTTTAAAAAAGCAAGGTGAAGGGAATTCCACCAAAAGTAAGAAGAGGAAGATGGATTCAGGGAAGGCACTGTGTATTGGGGCTGATTATGTTAAACCATCATCAGTGGGGCCATTTGAGTATTTGGCTGAGGAATTGAGGTGTGTTTGAGAGTTGGTGTCCAAGAAGCCTCAAGGTCCACGTGTGACAACAGTGGGACTTAATTCTTTTGTCCCACAAAAGGAGTTTGATGATTTCTTGGAGGATCAAATAAATTAAAAAAAACTCATCTATTGGGGTTGGAGAAGGCGTACACCGATCTAGCCAAGTCACATGGAAAGTTGAGTCGCTTCCACGACAAGATGAAGAAAAGAGAGAAGAAGAGAGATAAAATGTTCACCTTGATATGGAAAGGGGTGAAAGGTCATTAGGGAAACTGATCCACTTCCCTTATCGACACTGGATGAGAGTAATGATGTGTTGGTACAATGGTATGAGGATGATGATGTGGATTACACTAGCCCACAAAGAGTGAGAAAATCGAGTGGCGTAGTCTGGGGAGCCCCTCTTATTTTCTTTATGCTTTCATGTTTGTACTGTGAGGAAATAGTACCATTCTTACTTGGGGGTTCTTCCCTTAGGGTTCTTTTGGTGTTTTTGTTTATGCTAGGATTGTTATTTTGGATTTAGATTATGTGTGTTTACTTTTGGATTGTTATAGATTTGTGTGCCCTTGTCGGGCCTTGATTATTATAGAGATGCGCCCTTTTCGGGATTTTATGTATTGTGTTGGATTAGTCATTTCTTGTTTACATTTCATGTTAGCTATTCATTTCTTTTGTCATGGCGTTGTTGAGTAGCGATTCCCAATCATAGATATTGTGATGATTTTTTTAAGGGAAAATCATCATTGTTGAGTGATTGTTTTTCTGGTGTGCATGGTGAAGTCTTAGTAGTTGTTGTTTTCTTGTGAGTAGGAAAATTCGGAGTACCCATAGCTAGTTTGAATTGGGGTTTCCTCGGTGAAGTCAAAGTAGCCGACTATGTTGCGCATAGTGAAGTATAAGTATCCGATTGTTGTTGTCATGGTGAAGTCTGAGTAATTGTGACATTGTTAGCCTTGTTGGAGTTATAATGTGAGATTGTGGCTTGTTTGGTACTAATAGATCTAGTCGGGCATTGTGAATCATTGAAATGAGTATACCCCTCCTAAAAAAAGTTTGAAAGTCAATATTTGGAATTGAATGATGTTGTGTCAATGCTTTGACTCTTTCTGTGGCTCCTTTCTCATTAGGTAGTAAGAGAGTGAAAAATGACTCATTTGTTCTTGACTAGGAAGTAAAATTGATCTGTCTAGAATAGTTTGCATGTCATATGTGGTGAGGTTGTTCAATAAATTATTCTCTTTGCTTGTGCAATCTAGAACTTGCCAGGTTAGTCGTTCAATATTGGTCTTAGATTCTTTTGATCAAAGAGATGACCTTAGGCCTTCTTTGTGATTTTTGCAAGTCCACTTGACCTGAAAAGCCTTCCCTTGACTAAATATATCCCTAGTTGACCCCTTTGAGCTTAATACCATTTCTTTGGCAACAACATTACAAGCCTTACCCTTTTTGAGAAAATAAATCCGCTTTTGAACCAAACCCTCTTTGACCTGTAAAGAAGTTGGAAACTGAGGCTTAAAGCCTAAGTTGCGGGTTATAAGAAAGCATGGAGGAGATGCTAACCGTGTGGTAGCTTGAAAATTGAGAAATGAAAGAATTTGTCAAAGAAATGAGGAATTAGTGCTATATAATTCTGCATTCTAGAAAAAGAATAAAAAGAAAGAAGGGTTGGAAAAGAAAAAGAATTCCTCCAAAAAGGTGAAACTTTTACATGCAGGTCATCTTGTGCGAAGTGACAAGAAGGGTGTGTCTCAAAAAATGAAAAAAAAATAATTGTAATGAGGCAAGTGAAAAGAGTGTGTAGAGTTCAAGGAGGGTGTATTTAATTTTACCCAAATGATATCCTAACCTTCCTTAAACCTACATTACAAGCTTGAGAAAAGTCCTTTGTGATCTCCGAGCAAATGATTTGAGTTTAGGTTGATTAAAAATAAGGACGAGTTTATGGTTTGGTTCTCGTGAGTATGAGACGTCCTTTGTGAGTTTGAGTGTCTATGTGATTGTCCTATGTTTTATAAATACTTTGTATGTGTTTTGAGATGTTCTTTCTTGTGAGAACATGTGTTGCTCCTAAATGCACATGCAAGTGTACATAGTCACGTAAGTAATATAGTGGCTCTAAAAGCGACAAATTATCAAACCCAAAGGACTAGTTGATTAGTTTATGTCTAATTGAACTAAACCCACAAATTAAATCAAGTGTATCTCAAGGATTTGATTTTGTATTTATAACTATGATTGCAAGAATGTAAGAATTAAAAGTAACTAAAAATGATCGACTTCAATTCGGTGTGTAAGCAAAGGTTGGGACAATTCCAGAGCTGCAACATAACTAAGAATTTATGCTCCACATATCTTCTATTGATTTCAGATAGTTAACAAATTACTGATTTACAAGGTTAATTTAATGATCAGGATCTCTCGGCCTCTAATCACCTACTCCAGTTGACAGTCTAACTACAGTCACGACCCGAGTCTACACCCTGGACGTGGCCGGAATTCGAAGACCATTGCTGGTCCCCAAGCGAACCCTGATCCTGGATGACTACCAGCGGAAGACTAACTCAAGCATACAAAAGCTGAAAAACTGAATTAAATTCATTGAACTCTAATAGTGAACTTTAAGAAAGTCCGAACAACACTCAAAAGAAAATAAATACAAAAACTCCTCAACTCTATCTATCTATGAAGCCTCTACTATTACAGAAGGATATCGGGACAAGACCCACGACATCTCAAAACTACTAATTGTAAGATAAAGGTGAAGTCCTTCGAAATATAAGAAGGCTCACCAAAGCTAACATGAATATCATATGACCTCAACGAAATGCCTGTTGATGATCCTGAATACCTGTATTAAAAGAACTAAGGAATGACTTGAATGAATTCTCTTTAATTCTTTTTGGAACTCAAGGTGCTATATCTAGTGACCTGACCTTCATACTTCAGAAATTTTAAATTCCTTGGTAAAATCCTACTCACCACGAAGGATGGTTCGAGTCTTCGTTCAAAGATTTTCTGGGGTGTTACAGTATCTCCCCCTTGGATCATTCGTCCTCAAATGACGGCTGGATTGGGTATGGAACAGGGTTACTCTTATCATCTTTGCCATACCAACTAGAATTTGCCCGCATTACTATTCAGAATCAACTAAGGGCTCTCTTTTAGCTATTTCTCATAGTAAAGCCTCATTCTCTTTTTCCTCCTCATTTAACCTTAGACAGAATTATCATACCATCATTATCACGATAGGATCATTAACCTTCTCTTTCTAACATCACTCCACTACTAAATTGACTTCACAAAAGACATCTCCCATACTCTTTAGAACTCATTACTATCTTATTCTCAAACACTTGACTTGATTTCTCATCCTATCATCTCCCCCTTAGGTCTAAAGCTGACACTTGAAAGCTATGGACCTATTCCACATTGACAACTCAATTATTCTATATTGGCACACCTCTTAATGTTTTTGTTACTCTTATGACTTAGCCACATTTCACTGCCCTTATCTAAACGTTAAGATCTCTCACAGGCACTACTCATATTCATTGCATCAAACATTTCAATTAAGCTCATCTCAAATTCAAGCTTAATGTTTATTACTAAACACATATATCAATATGATTGCTCGCTAGCTATACTAACTTACAACTACTAGGTACAAATTCAGAAACACTCATCCACTAGGACCTCATGACAAGTAGTCAATCCTTACCTCTCAGTCTCCACATTTACAAATTTCTATCACACTTCACTTCACAACTGAAGTACTATTCACTCATTCACTATACATCATTGCCTAATTAGTTCTATAACACTTTGAATATCATGGGCTCTCCCTCACAATCATAAGCCTAGCTTAGATCTATCACTTCATGAATACTCCTGCTCTTCTATTCAACACTTACACTTGGTCATTACCTACACAATGACACTTCATCACACACTCTTTTCTAGCTACAACACACTCTACATAATTTGATGGAATCTTCACAACTCATCACTTCTTAGTCTACCCATATGGGTAAACTCTTCATTAGTAACTTACTAGGTGCATAACTATAGTAACATAGCTCGTCAAAACATCATCTCCCTTTCTTAGATCACTAAACCTCTGCATACTTTTCTCTAACTCTGGGATCTTTCTCTACTACTGCTCATGATCTCGTAACTCATGTTACCTTTTCGGGTGGAGATATTACCCAAACTCTAAACATACCATCCATTTAAAGGTCTCAACTGAATAAGGTTTAGGGAGGAGTGTACAACTCGCTTTTAGCTCAAACGCACGATTCACATGAACATGAGTGCATTCCTCTTAAACTCAACACTTAACTCACTCATGGGCTTCTCTCAAGCCCCTCTGGAGTCTCATGACTTCCTCAAGACTCTTGCTAAGAGCAACTCATCGATAGAGGACTGAATTTTCTTTTCAACCACTTCTAATATGACACGTAGTCGAATGAATCTTCGAACACATGAGTATGAATAAATATCTATGACATAGTTCTATTGCACGTTAAGAGTATGAAAGAAGTGAGATAGTTCCTAAATGTTGCAGCCTCCTAATTATAGATGTGGCGCGCTTCACACCGATAACTAGGACTCCATATACACCGCTTCATAGACACCTTAGGACTCTTGAACTCTGTGATATGATACAAAGTTTGTCATGACCCGAGCCTCACCCTGGACGTGGCCGGAACTCGAAGACCATTTCTGGTCCACAAGCGAACCCTCATCCTGGCTGACTACAAACGTAAGACTAACTCAAGCATACAAAGCTTAAAAACTGAATTAAATTCATTGAACTCCAATAGTGAACTTTAAGAAAGTCCGAACAATACTCAAAAGAAAATAAATATATAAATTCCTCAACTCTGTCTATCTATGAAGCCTCTACTATTACAAAAGGATATCGGGACAAGACACACGACACACGACACCTCAAAACTACTAACTATAAGATAAATGTGAAGTCCTCCAGAATATAAGAAGGCTCACCAAAGCTGACGGGAATATCACATGACCTCAACGAAACACCTGTTGATGATCCTGAATACCTGTATCTGCATCATAAAATGATGCAGGCCAAATGGCTCACTACATGGAATGTACGAGCATGTAAGGGGAATTCTAAAGCATAAACATAGGCTTGAACTTGATAAAAAGGAAACATACTTACCTCTTCTCAACTCACTCAACTCAACTCAACTCAACTCAAAGAAACATAGTTCAACTCAACTCAAGGAAACATAGGGCTCAACTCAATGATAAGATATTCAACTCAGTGAAATAAGGCTCAACTCAATTATAAGATACTCGACTCTGTATACTCAACTCTGGATACTCAATTCAATATAAACCAACAACAAAAGATGCAATATATGAAAAGCTTTTAAAATAGTAGAAAGCAACTCAATGTATTGAAAAATACAATAACAACTCAGTTTGTATATAAAAATACAGTATAACTCTGTGTATATAAGAATACAAAATATCTCTGTGGGAGATTTTCTAACCGACAACCATCACTATGAGCTATGTGATGATACAACGTCTCGCCCACGCTGCCAGAACTGTCCTATACTTTGCCAGGGTATAAGACCTACTACTAAGTGGATCCAGTAGTCTACGCTAAAAAGCATTAAGGAATCATCTAAAAAGTATAACCCTTTCTACCCACGTTGGCTACATGGTTTATGGAGACTTGAGTTATCTGAACTCGTCCCCATATCAGTTCTCAATACTACTCCCAAAATGTAACTAGCTCATATGTTTAAAAACATAACTCTTTCTGTGGTTTGAAATTATTACTCAAAATCTTTCTCTTAAAAGAGATGGTACTAAAACTGCTCATCAAAATTCTTTTCGAAATCAGTGTTTCCTCTCATCTTAAATGTAAAAGTATTTACTCTTGGGAATACTTAGTTCCCATATATCATTTTAAAGAAAATGAACTCAGCTCTACTCTTCCTCAAACTCATATGCTCAAGTCTTAAAATAAGTTTTAAAACAATTTGTAGAAAGACTTCTTAAAATAGGGTCATGCTGAATTATGGACGTGAACGACTCAATTCAAGATTTTCAATAACCAGGCATAAAAATCAATACTTGGAACTCAATAACTCCAGAACTCAAGGAGTCAATGATACTACTCATATCAAGAATGCTCGACTCGGAGGGTTCATGCGGAATTAAGTGCATGAACTACTCAACTCAAGGGATCAATGATACTTCTCATCTCAAGACTGCTCGACTTATAGGGATCATGCGGAATTATGGGCATGAACTAAGGACCTTCATGGGTAACAGGTAGTAGCCCCATGATTAGGAATATAATCCCAAAATGATTAGGAACTCAATACTCAAGACTTAGAACTTGAAGATAATACTCCTCTCAAAGGTACTCAATTTATAGAGTTCATGGGGAATTTATGGGTATGAACGACTCGACTCAAGGGTCTACATAACAATATAGAACTCAGGTATACGACTCTTCTCATTCTCATACTTACTTCCTCAAAACTCAGTTTAAAACTCAAGTGTTGGCTTTGAAAAATTTCTTGAAGATTTATAACTCAAAATAGGGTTCATGCTGAATTATATACATGAATAAATCAACTTAAGGATCTCAATAAAAATAAAGAACCTCAGTTCTCAGAACTCAAGACTCAAATCAACTTATCTCAAGAATACTCAAATTTATGGGTAGAAATCTAGATTTCTCTTTTACTGATTTGAAAGAAGATGTTGGGCGTGAGGAAGAACTAGTCCAATACTATGATAGCCTTACATACCTGGAAGAACATGGTTCTTGAAGAATCTTGAAGAAGAACTTGATTAGAAGCCTTGAAACCCTAGCTTGAAGGCAAACGATCAAGAAAACCGTTCTTGAGATTCTTGAATTAGTTTCTTAAAATCACTATAGCCAAGAATTATGATTTTCATTAGTGATTCATAATTGTATGGATGAATTTGAGTTGAAAATAATGAAATTCTTGGAGAAAGACTTACCTTGAAGAAGAATCTTGAATTTTTGTTTGAAAGAATCTTGAATGAAGTCTTCTTCTTTGATTTTTCCTTAGGGTTTTGCCTTATGGTTTGAGAGAGAAGAGAATGATGGATTAAAAGATGGAAATCTGATTGTTTTGAGCCTTTTATTAGTCAAGAAATTCGTGTAGGGTTTTCTTAGGGGTAAAAAGACAAAAACGATGCTTTTTAATGTTTTCCCGTCGGCTAATTCGTAACAACATTGTATCAGGTTACTAAAATAGTCATACATTTTTACTCAGAAATTGGATTGACGTGAAATTTATGGCGTTGGAAAGTAGATTCAAATACCTTTAATTTTATAGGTTATGGGCCACGTAACTCTTTATATTCTAAGAGATATGACTGTTTGAAGTTGACCCAAGTAGAATCTTATATCAAAACTTATTCGATAAGGAAACTTCAAGAACTCATATTTGAAATTAACTTCGCTCAATATTTATGGATAGATTCGCAAAAGAAACTCATGATTGGTGTGTGGGTGAATGAACCCAACACTATGGAAGCTTACATACCTCAAAGAACTAGGTTCTTGGTGAAATCTTGAATTTCTTGTACTAACGCTTGAAACTTTGAAACTTTTTCTCCTCTTGAATCTTCTCTTTAAAACCCTAAAATCTTTTGGGGATGAATGAAACTGATTCTAATCAGTTTAGACCCTTAATTTGGTGAATCCGCGTTTAGAATAAGTGGGGATAAAGAAAAGACTAAATTACCCCTCCTATTTTTGGGTAACTTTCCTTAAATGGACAACCTGACTTCAAAATGACATATCACCCTCATACGAGCTTAAAAATTAGCAAACTTGGTAGCGTTGGAAAGAGGACTCGGAGATCTTTCATTTGATATCTTGTGGGTCTCCTAACTCATCCTGTACTAAAAGTTATGGCCGTTGAAGTTGGCCCAAAACTTAAAAGAACTAAGAAATGACTTGAATGAATTCTCTTCAATTCTTTTTGGAACTCAAGGTGCTATATCTAGTGACCTGACCTTAAAACTTAAGAAATTTTGAAATTCCTTGGTAAAATCCTACTCACCATGAAGGATGGTTCGAGTCTTTGTTCAAAATTTTTCTGGGGTGTTACAACTACATTGTTGAGCGTAGATAGATTGAATCAACTGTTGAGCATTAAAGCTATCTTCTTGTTTCGTAACCAAGCATGTGACTTAGGTATATATCTATCCTAAACATAAATCAATTCATGTGATATGCAAAAAAAGATCGTGATCCTTGTATTCCACGTTCTATCTCTCTATTCCTCTCTCAAGTTCAAAAGTAGTCAATATACTTATTTTAATGGAAGCCAAGCATCAAAGTAATAATTGTTGACACTCAATTTTGACTGACCTCTAACCCATCTCGGATTGCTATTCGATTAAATATATAATTTGAAAGCTTATTTCTTTTATTATATCCTTGAAATTATATTTAATTTTTATCTAAATAACTATATACTTTATTATTCATAATTTACAATTATTATTATTATTATTATTATTATTATTATTATTATTATTATTATTATTATTATTGTTATTATATTTATCGGTCGCTAAATTTGAAATAATTACTTTACTTATCTATTTAACGTTTATAATGAATTTTAGTATGTTATTTATATGAAAGTTATTATTATGTGTAGTATGTTTTAATAATCTTCCTCCAAATCATTTAAATCATAGTCTCTTCTATTCAATTTATTTGATTCATAGACTTTTCTATTGAATTTCTATGTCAATTCTAGACCTCTCAATTCAATTTATTTCAATATTAGCCTATTTGATCCAATTTCATATTATCAAAATCCTTTTCATCACAACCGTCCATCATTTGAATCAATACCCAAGAACCAATCCTAGTCGTTCAAACCCTCTAATTCAACGACTGAGATCATAATCCTTCTACTTTCCTATTTTAACACTAAGGGTCTGTTTGGAAAGCACCTCGTAATTGGAATTTGTGTAATTACTAGGGTAGTAATTACCAGCCTAATAATTACAAAATCTAGTAATTACACTAACTTGTTTGTTTGCCTCTGTGTAATTACATTGTAATTACACATGTCCTGTTTGGATGCCACAATTTAATTACACTTGTTCTGTTTGGACTTTGGAGGCACAATTACAATCATAAAATTATATTAAATTTTAAAAATAAAAATTAATTATTTAAAATTTATACTAGACAAATAAGAAACTTCTTAAATGATATTAAATTAAATATATAAGATATTTATTAATTAATAAACATATGTTCTTAACTAATATTACAAAAAAATAATTGATTTATATTTTTTCAAATTAATATGTTTCAATTGAATAGATCATAAAAACTAAAAGTATGAAGTTTCTACGAACATTGTGCAAGGCATGTTTGATAAAAAGATTAATATTTAAATAACATGTCATAAATTAAAAAAATGTTTGACTAAAAGATAATATAATTAAAAAATGACTTGCAATGTGAATTCAATATTACAAAAACAAATGAAACTGAAAATATAACATAAGTTATAAATTCAAAACAAAAAATTTAACATAATACTCTTCTCGCAAATTTCTACATAGCATACAAAAATATGATTTTTCTTTATTTTTATTTTTTTTAAAAGAAAACGTAAGTCTATAACCTTACTTAACAATAAATTCTATTTTAATTTAAAAATTAGAATACTAATAAAATTATGCTATTGAGAAAATAAGCATGACATAAAGATATAGATAATACAAAAAAATTACATATAATCACGTGAAGTAAGGTTGAGAATGAGATGACAATGAAATATAATAATATAAATTAAAAATTATTTTTTTGAAATTTTAGAATAATAAAATAAAAAAAGAACTTAAAATAATAGAAATAAAAAAATTAAAACAAAAAAATAAAAATAGAAATAAAAAGAAGAAATTAAAAAGTAATCAGCTGGTAATTACACCATGTAATTACCAGCAATTCACAGTCTCTCCCTGTTGATTGGAGAGTGTAATTACCCCCTGCCAATTACACCATGACCAAGTAATTACATGTCCAACAAAACAGGACAGACAGTGTAATTACACCTAATCCAATTACCAGGGTGGCTTTCCAAACAGGCCTAGCCTAAGTGTTTGTTTGAAAAGCCACTTGGTAATTGGAGTTGGTGTAATTACTAGGGTAGTAATTACCAGCCGAGTAACTACACAGTCTAGTAATTACGCTGACTTGTTTCTTTGCTACAATGCAGTGTAATTATATGTGTACTATTTGGTTGCACAAGTGCAATCATAAGGTTGTATTAAATTTTAAAAATAAAAATTAATCATATAAAATTAAATTAAATAAAAATTATTAGACAAATAAGGTCCTTTATAAATGATATTAAATCAAATAAAAATAAGGGTGTGCATCGGTTGGTTCGCTTCGGCTTTATGTATTATCGGTTCGGTTTATCGGTTTTTGGTTTTTAAATATATTAAAAAAATAAAATATTTTTATCGGTTTTTGGTTTACTGGTTTTGGTCTAACGGTTTGATTTTCAGTTTACCCAATAAAACAAATATTTATAAAACAAATATATGACTTCTCTAATAAATTTGACGCGACACACAATAATGTAACTTTACAAATTCTCATAAAATAGAAACAACAATAAAAACATGAATAAAGCTATACAAGTGTAACGCAAAGATAAATTAAGATAAATAGGGTTCTTACTTTAGATTTTGACGTTTTGTATTATGTGAAGTTGTGAACTCAAAATCACTGTGAAATGTGAATTGAAGGCTAAATGATAAAGACACTAACTAGTAAGGCATTGAGATTCATATATACTATTTATGTACAAGTAAAAGTAGCAAATTACTAGTCTTAATGGGTTATCGATTTACCCCATAAACCAATATTAAAAACCAATACCAAATCGAGTACCCGATAATTTTTTTTTTATAATACCATTACAAAACCGTTAACCCAATAACCCAATAACAACAAACCAATAAGACTTTTTTCGGTTTGCTTTAGCAGGCGGTTCAATTTTTTGATTAATAAACATATGTTCTTAATTAATAATATAAAAATAATTGATTTATATTTTTCAAATTAGTATATTTTAATCAAATTAACCATAAAAACTAAAAGTACAAGATTTCTATGAACATTAGGAAATACATTGACAAAAATGTGAATATTATAAATATAATGTCATAAAATTATTAAAACATTTGATAAAAAGATAATCTGTCAAGTCTAACTAAAAAGTGAATGACTTGCAATGTGAAATATCAAGTCAATACTACTAAAACAAATGAAACAAAAAATATAACATAAGTTCAAATTCAAATAAAATAATTTAACATAATACTCTTATGTCAAATTTCAACATAATATACAAAAATGTGATTTAAATGAAAAGAAAAATGTAAGTTTGTAACCTTATTCAATAATAAATCTACCTTGATTTGAAAATTAGAATACTGACAAAATCATGGTAATGAAAAAAAATAGAATAAATAAATAAATAGATTATACGAAAAATTGAATGAAATCACATGAGAAAGTAAAGGTTGAGAATGAGAAGGAAATGAAATATAATAATAAAAAATAAAAAAAATATTTTTAGAAAATATTAAAATAACAAAAATAATTTTTCTAAAAAAGTAATAGGAATTTTTAAAATTTTTCATGTAATTACATGGTTTAATTACACCCAATTCCTAACTCTCCCTTGGGAATTGTGCAGTGTAATTACTACCCTTCAATTACAGCCAATTCCTCTCTTGCCAAGTAATTACTTGGTCTACCAAACGTGTCAAAAGGCCTGTTGGAAAGTGACCCTGGTAATTTGTTTTGGTGTAATTGAGTGAAATTACAATGTCGGTCCTGTTTGGTTCATCATGTAATTACTTGGTCAACAGGTAATTTGGTGTAATTGACAGGGGTAATTACATTCTCCAATTCACACGGAGAGACTGTGAATTGCTGGTAATTACAAGTTGACTACTTTTAATTTTTTTTCCTTTCATTTTTATTTTTATTTTTATTTTTTCATTTTAATGTATTTTTTATTTTTATTATTTTAAATTCTTTTTAATTTTTATTATTCTAATGTTCTATAAAAATATTTGTTTTTATTTTATATTATTTATGTTTCACTTCCTTCTCATTCTCAACCTTAACTTCATGTGATTCCATTTATTTTTTTGTATTATCTATAAAAATCATTAGTATAATTTTGTTAGTATTCTAATTTTTAAATTAAAGTAGAATTCATTGTTGGGTAAAATGATGGACTTACGTTTTGCTTTTCTTTTTAATCATATTTATGTATGTTATGTTGAAATTTAAAATAAGAGTATTATGTTAAATTTTTGTTTTGAATTTAGAACTTATGTTATATTTTCAATATCATTTGTTTTAGGTGTATTGACTCGATATTTTACATTGCAAGCTATTTTTTTTAAAGTTGGACTTGATAGATTATCTTTTTATCAAATGTTTTATAATTTTATGACATTGTATTTATAATATTAATCTTTTTGTTAAACATACATTTCATGATGTTCATAGAAATTTTGTACTTTTAGTTTTATGATTAATTTAATTAGAACATACTTTATTGAAAAATATAAATCAATTATTTTTATAATATTAGTTAATAACAAATATTTATTAATTAATATATTTTCAAAAAGACAATTCTTATCTTAAATATTTAATTTAATATCATTTATAAAGGCTCTTATTTGTATAATATAAATTTTTTATTTTGATTAATTAATTTTCTTTTTAAAATTGAATATAACCTTATGATTACACTTGTGCAACCAAATACGACACTTGTAATTACACGGTGGCAAACAAACAGATTAGCGTAATTACTAGGTTGTGTAATTATTATGCTGATAATTATTAGCATAATAATTACACCAATTCCAATTACCCGGTGACTTTCCAAATAGACCCTAAGAGAAATCATGAACTTACAATATGAATGTTTAAAATCCAAAATTTTAAACTAAATTGCAAAGCCAAAATCAAAGATCAGAAGTGTAAATAAAATCCTAAGAATTAAAACAAAAGTAGTTTACTATTAATTCTCAAACTCCAAAATGAACATAATGAATTCAATAAACCCTAAGAAACATATTTATAGACATATAAATCCTAGTCTAAATTGTTCTAAAAAAGTAGGGAATCGACAACTTCTACGACTTCAATGTACGAACCGTAGTCCCTTTCACGGCTCGTGGATGACAGTAACTCATCAACCTTAGGTCATCTTCCACGGACAAGATATATGGTCCGTAGGAATAGTTTACAGTCCATCTTGTCCAATCTTGGTCTGATCCTTCTATTTTCAATCCTCTGACTCTCGTCTATGGATACCCATGTATGGCCATGCAAGATTCTACGATCCGTCATGTATCCTCGTGATCAAGATGTCTAATCTTTCAAATCTTCAGCACTTCTTTTTATGACTTAGAGTCTACGACTCGTGAACCTCTTTATGACTCATACCCTCTCTTCGTAAACCTCAGTCGATAAGTCAACTTCTTTGATCTCTCCTTTATGGGTCCATCTATGGATCGTGATTCAGATCACGACTCATAGAATGACTCATAGATGGCCAAAGCATCACTGCCAAATCTGACTTCTATCCTTCAGCTGCCAAAAACATGTTTTCCTGCAAAACAAGAAAAAACACATCAAACCAACAAACAAGCACTACAAGACTTACAAAATCTCAAGTTTTAAATATTACATGTGTCGTCAATCCATGACTCATAATTAAGGACTATAATCATGAGCTAAGGTGAATCCACTAGTTAAAGTCAATTAACACAAAGTCCTATAGGAGCACGTAGTTCTGGGACAAGGAGATTGCTACTAAAGATGTCAAGCATCTACTAATTGGTGAGCCTTCCTCCCAAGGTCAACTCGATACTAAAAAACATGCATAATCATATTCATAAATTGTAACGACCTGTTCCCGTCGTTATAGAAAAGCCACCGGGGAAAATTTTTTGGGCTGAAAAACATTTTGGTAGTAACTCGAAATTTCCCAACCTAGTCCAAATTTGGACGAAATCGGAGTCAGTGAGGTCTAGGAAAATCTGGTAACAAATGGGAGATCAAATTAGGAATTTGATCACATGAGTAGATAGCTAAGACGTTCAGGAAACAGTAGGACTTTACGCAATAGAATTCAGGCGAGTATAACTCTCGAAACTGATCTTAGCGTGAATGGGTATTTTCTGAGTGTCATAGGTTGAAGGTGTGTTGTGAAATGAGGGTTTGGAACTCAAATTCTGAGGTTCTGTCTCCGCGCAAGCCGCTAGGGCGGGATTAACCCGCCAGGATGGGGCCGCTGTAGCAGGATGAGGTCCGCTATGGCAGGACAGTCGTGACTTATGTCAGAAATAAACCCCAAAAATGCCATTATTCTGCAATTTTTGTTTTTGAAAACTAGGAGACGACCCCAGATGATTCTTGACAGTTTTCCACGAATTTTGGTGCTAAAGGTAAGGTTTTTGCTCCCCAATTCCATTTTTTCGATCCGTAGAACGTAAAATCTTGATTGTATATCATTGGGGGAGGGTTTTAAACAGTTTTTGATGGTGGGAAAAACCCTAACTACACCTTAGGATCATAATTTGGGTCCTGAGTTATTGGGTTTGTCATGATCTGAGGAAATTAGACCTTAATTATTGATCCCCGTATTGAATTATTTGTTTGTAGACCTAGAGCAAGCAGAAAGAATCCGGAAAGGGAAGAATCAAGTTTCTAAGGAGGATTCAAGCTTTGTTCGAGGTAGGTGATGGTTTGATTTCTTATTTGCGTGATATATGTTGATGATTACTTCAATGTGATGCATGTGTGTACTTGAACAAAGTATTGTGATGAAACCTAATGAAATGAGAACGAATGATTGTATGCCATGAATCAACACTTGACTTGTATGATTGTGAGAATATACATTGTGATTGTGATTGTGGTATGTTGAATGGAGCGGGTGTCACGTTCCGACAAACTAACTGGGATCGAATGTCACGTACTCACATACTTATTAGAACGGGTGTCACGATCCGACACACTAACTTGGAACGGGTGCTACGATCTGGTACATTAACAGTTTGAGTATGGGTTCCGTGAGAGGACCAATGACTTGTTGTATATGCGTATTAAAGAGAATGTGGAATTATGAGTTGTTCATGATTGATAATCGGTATATGTGTTTACATTATGTGCATGTCATGTTTACCTTGTTGTTATTATTGATATATGTTATGCTTATTGGGATAGCCGCGTGATCCTACCAGTACACTGTGGTTGTGTACTGATTCTTCACTTGCTCTTTCTTTGTTGAGTACAGGACATCTTCAGGTGGCTACTGACCAGTGGTCGATTCGAATTCACGGGTGAGCCAGTTCTTCCAGGCTGCCATGAGTTCTCGTTATGTTTAGTCCATTGCTATTCAGACTTAGACTAGTACTTTAGATATTCTCTTGTTTAGTTGGGTTGCACCCATTTTTTTAGACTTTTTGAACTTTAGAGTTTAGGTACATTGAGTTTCAGGTTCTAGAGAATAATTTCCGCAATATTTTGTTAGTCGTTGTTAGATCTTTTTGGAGTTTATGGGAACTCTATTTTACTCTAGCATTTAAACCTGCTTCTGTATCTTTAAATGTCTAGTAATTGATTAAGTTGTGTAGTTCTTGGGTTAGCTAATTAGTATTAATGGTTCTCCCACCGGAGGGTTAGTGTGGGTGCCACTCACGATGGTCTGGGTCGTGACAAAGTTTGTATTAGAGCCCTAGGTTCGTTGATCTCGGTGTACCAAAATGAGTCTCGTATAGTCTTACGGAAAGGTACGGAGATGTCTGTATTTTTCTTCGAGAGGCTATAGGACTTTAGGAAATTTCTCTATTTTCTCTTGTCTCCTTTAGTGCTATAACTTGTTTCCAATTGGTATCTGGTGATCCAAATTGGTATCTAATCTCCTTCACTCACTAGATTCAACGGCGTCAGGCCCGTAGCTCTCGTCAATGAACCAACTGAGGAGTCCACAGTGAGAGGTCGAGTTCGAGGCAGGGGTAGAGGAAGAGCAAGGGGCAGAGGTCGAGGAAGGGTAGAACCTACTAGGGATGGAGGACCACTTGAGAATGCTCCCATAGATGAGATTCCTCCCATGCATCAAGAAAAGGTAGAGGAGAATGTTGAGGTTGAGAACGATGAGGATGTTGGACAAGAGGAAGAGGTGCAAGCTGAGACTACATGTATTCCTCCCTTAGATCCAGTGTTAGCACAATAGATTATGTCGTTCCTGAAAGGATTGGTTGGTCCTGGAATTCTTCCCATAGTTTAAGCAACTCAAGCTCCCGACAATCCCTCTGTTGCTATCACTGTCCCCAAGGTGGGTGGAAATGTAGGTACTGATGCTTTCTTCCGTCCTTTGTTGGGTCCGGTAATGACTGGAATGAACACAAAATGTTGACCAAGTTTCTGAAACTGAAGCCTCCGGTATTCCATGGTTATGAGAGTGAGGACGCCTATGAGTTCATCCTAGATTGTTAGGAGAGGCTTCATAAGTTGGGAATTGTCCATCAACATGGAGTAGAGTTTGTGACTTTTCAGCTTCAAGGTGAGGCTAAGCAGTGGTGGATAGCTTATGTGGAATGCAGATCGTCAGCTTTACCCCCACTCACTTGGATCCAGTTTCATGCTCTGTTCTTGGAAAAATACGTGCCCCGGACTTTGAGAGATCGTAAGAAAGATGAGTTCATGGCTTTGGAGCAAGGTGGTATGTCTGTGGCTGCTTATGAGGCTAAGTTCCATGATTTGTCTAGATATGCTACGCAATTGGTGACTATTGAGGAAGAGAGGATCCGTCTATTTGTTAAGGGACTGAATTCTGAGTTACATGTATTGTTTGTGCACATGACTTCTGCAGGAAAAGCTTTTAATGAGGAAACATATTTTGTGAAGAAAGTGGAGGGGGTGAGGCGAAACAGTCAGGCTAAGGCATTGGCGAAGAAAGTTAAGAGCACATGTAACTTTCAGGGTTCCTAGCCCAGAGGTTCAGGGAGGCCGACACTTACAGCCCGACCAATTCAGTCTGATATGCCCACTTCTTAGGTAATTACTCAGGAACTCCACCTCAGAATTTGATTCAGGAGAGCCAGAGAACCGCACCTTCGGCGGGAAGCAGGCCATCTTAAGGTATCACCCATGAAAGGGGTAATGAGATTCGGCAAGAAGGGCAAGCTTAGTCCCCGATACATTGGTCCCTTGAGGTCCTTGACTGTGTAGGGCCAGTGGCTTATAGATTGGCTTTACCTCCTAACCTATCAGGAGTTCATCCGGTATTTCATGTGTCCATGTTGAAGAGATATCATGGAGATGGGGATTACATCATAAAATGGGACTTAATTGTGTTAGACAAAGACGTTCAGTATGAGGAGGAACTGATTGCAATTCTTGATTGTGATGTCCGTAAGCTAAGGACCAAAATGATTAAGTTTGTGAAAGTTCAATGGAAGCATCATCCGGTTGAGGAAGAAACTTGAGAAAGACATAAGAGACAAGTATCCCTAGTTGTTCGTCGATTCAGGTACTACTCTCCTCTCACTTTAGCTGTTTTTCCTAGATTGTCACTCGAGGATGAGTGAGGGGGAAATTAGTATCTATTGTAACGACCTGTTCCCGTCATTATAGAAAAGCCAACGGGGAAAATTTTTGGGCCGGAAAACTTTTTGGTAGTAACTTGAAATTTCCCAACCTAGTCAAGATTTGGACGAAATCGGAGTCAATGAGGTCTAGAAAAATCAGGATAAAAATGGGAGATCAAATTATGAATTTGATCACATGAGTAGATAACTAAGACGTTAAGGAAACCGTACGACTTTACGGAATCGAATGTGGGTGAGTAGAACTCCCGAAACTGATCTTAGTGTGAACGAGTATTTTTTGAGTGTCATAGGTTGAAGGTGTGTTGTGAAATAGGGGTTTGGAACTCAACTTCCGAGGTTCTGTCTCCGCGCAAGACGCTAGCGGGATGAGGTTCGCTGTGGCGGGACAGTCACGACTTAAGTCGGAAATAAACCCCAAAAATGCCATTATTCTGCAATTTCCATTTTTGAGAACCAGGAGATGACCCCAGACGAGTTCTTGACAGTTTTCCATGAATTTTGGTAATAAAGGTAAGGTTTTCACTCCCCAATTCCATTTTTCGATCCGTAGAACGTAAAATCTTGATTGTCTATCATTGGCGGAGGGTTTTGAATGGTTTTAGATGGTGGGAAAATCCCTAACTGCACCTTAGGATCATAATTTAGGTCTTGGGTTATTGGGTTTGTCATGATCCAGGGAAATTAGACCTTAATTATTGATCCCCGTATTGAATTGTTTGTTTGTAGACCTAGAGCAAGCAGAAAGAATCCGAAAAGGGAAGAATCAAGTTTCTTAGGAGGATTCAAGCTTTGTTCGAGGAAGGTGATGGTTTGATTTCTTGTTTGCGTGATATATGTTGATGATTACTTCATTGTGATGCATGTGTGTACTTGAATGAAGTATTGTGATCAAACCTAATGAAATGAGAACGAATGATTGTATGCCATGAATCAACACTTGACTTGTATGATTATGAGAATATACATTGTGATTGTGATCGTGGTATGTTGAATGAAGCGGGTGTCACGTTCCGACACACTAACAGGGATCGGATGTCACGTACCGACATACTTATTGGAACGAGTGTCACGATCCGACACACTAACTTAAAACGGGTGCCACGATCCGATACACTAACATTTTGAGTATGAGTTCTGTGAGAGGACCAATGATTCTACACTTTCTCTTTCTTTTTGAGTACAGGGCATCTTCAGGCGGCTACTGAAAGACCTCGTTTAGAAGACCAGTGATCGATTCAAATTCAAGGGTGATCCAGCTCTTCGAGGCTGCCATGAGTTCTCGTTATGTTTAGTCCATTGCTATTCAGACTTAGAATAGTACTTTAGATATTCTCTTGTTTAGTTTGGTTGCACCCATTTTTTAGACTTGTTGAACTTTAGAGTTTTGGTACATTGATTTTCAGGTTCTAGGGAATAATTTCCGCAATGTTTTGTTAGTCGTTGTTAGATCTTTTTGGGGTTTATGGGAACTTTATTTGACTCTTGCATTTAAACCTGCTTCCATATCTTTAGATGCCTATTAATTGATTAAGTTGTGTAGTTCTTGGGTTAGCTAATTAGTATTAATGGTTTTCCTACCGGAGGGTTAGTATGGGTGCCACTCACGACGGTCTGGGTTGTGACAAAGTTGGTATCAGAGCCATAGGTTTGTTGATCTCGATATACCAAAACGAGTCTAGTAAAGTCTTGCGGAATGGTACAGAGACGTCTATATTTTTCTGCGAGAGGCTATAGGACTTTAGGAAATTTCTCTATTTTCTCTTTTCTCCTTTCATGCTATAACTTGGTTCAAATTTGTATCTGGTGATCCAAATTGGTATCTAATCTCCTTCACTATTCTGTCCGCGGATGGTTAACACTAGATTCAACGGCGTCAGGCCTTTAGCTCCTGTCAATGAACCAGGTGAGGAGTCAGCAGTGAGAGGTCGTGGTCGAAGTAGGTGTAGAGGAAGAGCAAGGGGCAAAGGCCGAGGAAGGGTAGCACCTACTAGGGATGGAGCACCAGTTGAGAATGCTCCCATAGATGAGGTTCCTCCTATGCATCATGGAGAGGTAGAGGAGAATTTAGAGGTTGAGAATGATGAGGATGTTGGAAAAGAGGAAGAGGTGCAGGCTGAGACTACAAGTATTCCTCCCTTAGACCCAGTGTTAGCTCAACATATTATGTCGTTCCTGAAAGGATTGGTTGGTCCCTGAGTTCTTCCCGTAGTTCAAGAAACTCAAGCTCCCGCCAATCCCCCTATTGCTATCACTGTCTCCAAGGTGGGTGGAACTGTAGGTACTGATGCTTTCTTCCGTCCTTTGTTAGGTAATGACTGGGAATGAACACAAAATGTTGACCAAGTTTCTGAAACTGAAGCCTCCGGTATTCCATGGTTCTGAGAGTGAGGACGCCTATGAGTTCATCCTAGATTGTTATGAGAGGCTTCATAAGTTGGGAATTTTCGATCAACATGGAGTAGAGTTTGTGACTTTTCAGCTTCAAGGTGAGGCTAAGCAGTGGTGGAGAGCTTATGTGGAATGCAGATCGTCAGCTTTACCCCCACGTACTTGGACCCAGTTTCATGCTTTGTTCTTGGAAAAATACATGCCCCGAACTTTGAGAGATCGTAAGAAAGATGAGTACATGGCTTTGGAGCAAGGTGGTATGTCTGTGGCTGCTTATGAGGCTAAGTTCCATGCTTTGTCTAGATATGCTAGGCAATTGGTGACTACTGAGGAAGAGAGGATCCGTCTATTTGTTAAGGGACTGAATTCTGAGTTAGAGGTATTGTCTGTGCAGATGTCTTCTGCAGGAAAAGGTTTTAATGAGGTAATAGATTTTGGGAAAAAACGGGAAAGGGTGAGGCGAGACTGTCAGGCTAAAGCATTGGCCAAGAAAGCTAAGAGAACAGGTAACTTTCAGGATTCCTACTCCAGAGGTTCAGAGAGGCCGACACTTGCAGCCCGGCCAATTCAATTCGCTATGCCTGCTTCTACAGGTAATTACTCGGGAACTCCAGCTCAGATTTTGATTCAGGATAGCCAGGGAGCCGCACATTAGGCGGGCAACATGCCATCTTTTGATTGCACTTGTTATAACTATGGAGGACCTGGGCATATGAAGAGAGATTTTCCCGACCCGTGCATGTTGGATTCCGCACAGCAGCAGATTAGAGCAGTGGTACCCGTGGGAAATGGTAATAATGGTCAAGGGAGTCCACAATGTGGGTAAGGAGTAAATCAGCGAGGCCGTGGAGGTCGGGGAAATGGTAATGCAGGCAGAGGTACCATGCAGCCAGGCAGGGAAGTCGCCCGTCATGAGGACAGGGCTCAATGTTATGGCTTTCCGGGCAAGACCGAGGCAGAAGTGTCTGATGCAGTGATCACAGGTACTATTCTTGGTTGTGACCGGATGGCTAATGTGTTATTTGATCCGGCTTATACTTATTCTTGTGTGTCCATGTGATATGCCTAAGAATTTGATATGATTTGTGATATACTTGATGCCACCATCCATGTTTCTACCCCCGTTGGAGAGTCTGTCATAGTCACCCATGTCTATCGTGCTTGTCCTATATTGTTTATGGGTTTTTAGACCTGGGCTGATTTGGTGATTTTGGATATGACTGACTTTGATATAATCTTAGGCATGACTTGGTTGTCCCTCTATTATGCTGTGTTAAATTGTAATACGAAGTCTGTGCCTCTAGAGATCCCTGATAGGGAAAACTTAGAGTGGGAAGGGGTGTACAAGCCTAAGCCAGCTAAGAGCATATACTCCATTCGGGCTAGGAAACTGGTGGGGCAGGGTTGTTTAGACTATTTGGCTCATATTCGGGATGTTGAGGTTGAGTCTCCCTTTGTTGAGTTTATTCCCGTGGTGTCAGAATTTAGAGAAGTGTTTCCTATCAATTTGCCTGGTATTCCTCCGGATAGAGATATAGATTTCTGCATTGATTTGAAACATGGTACTCGTCCCATTTCCATCCCTCCATATCGTTTGGCTCCGACAAAATTAAGAGAGCTTAAGGCTCAAATCCAAGAGCTTCTTGATAAAGGATTCATCTTTCCTAGTGCTTCACCCTGGGGTGCTCCTGTCTTGTTTGTTAAGAAAAAGGATGGTAGTATGAGAATGTGTATATACTATCGTCAATTGAATAGGGTCACCATTCGAAATAAGTATCCATTGCCTCAAATATATTTCTTTTTGACCAATTGCAGGGTGCATCAGTTTTCTCTAAGATTTATTTAAGGTATGGTTACCATCAGTTAAAGATTAGGCCTGAGGATATACCAAAAATGACATTTAGGACCCGCTATGGGCACTATGAGTTTCTAGTTATGTCGTTTGGGTTGACGAATGCGCCTGCAACTTTCATGAGTTTGATGAATGGTGTGTTCAAACCATTTCTTGATTTGTTTGTGATAGTGTTTATCGATGACATTTTGGTTGATTCGAAAAGTGAGGAAGAACATGCCGACCATCTTCGCATTGTTCTGGGTGTTCTTGGGAAACCATAGTTGTATGCAAAATTTTCTAAGTATGAAGTTTGGTTGACTTTGGTTGCCCTTTTGGGGCATGTAGTTTACAAGGAAGGGGTAATGGTAGATCCCCAAAAGATTGAAGAGGTTAGGAATTGGGTTGACCAAGTTCTGTGACTGAAATTAGGAGTTTGTTGGGCTTGCTAGCTACTATCGTCGGTTTGTGAAAAACTTTGCTTCGATTGCCACACACTTGACAAATTTGACCAAAAAGGAGATACCATTTGAATGGACTGAAAAATGTGAGGAGAGCTTTCAAAAGCTCAAGACTCTTTTGACCACAACACCTATTCAAGGGCTACCGGTGGAAGGTAAAGATTTTATTGTTTATTGTGATGCTTCACATTCAGGCTTAGGTGCGGTGTTAATGCAGGATAAGAATGTCATGGCTTATGCATCGCGGCAGTTGAAGGTGCACGACAGGAATTATTCAACACATGATTTAGAGTTGGCAGTGGTAGTGTTTGCTCTTAAGATCTTGTGGCATTATTTTTATGGTGTTAAGTGCGAGGTATTTACCGATCATCGCAGTCTACAACATGTGTTCACTCAAAAGAATCTGAATTTGAGACAGCGAAGGTGGATGGAGTTACTCAAGGATTATGATGTGACCATCTAGTATCATCCGGGCGAGGCTAATATAGTGGCGGACACACTAAGTCAGAAGGCGGTGAGTATGGGTAGTTTAGCTTACTTAAGTGTATCCAAGTGACCTTTGGCTAAGAAAATTCAAACATTGGAATCTAAGTTCATGCAATTGGGCATCTCAGAGAAAGGTGAGGTGTTGGGTAGCATTGAGGTTAGGGCCGCCTTTATTGAGGAGATCAAGGCCAAACAGTTTGAGGATGAGAATTTGAATGAGCTTAGAAAGAAGACATCGATTGGTAAGGCACAAGATATGGTTCTTGATGCGGGGGGTGTGCTCAGTTTTAAGGGAAGGATTTGTGTCCCTAGAGTGGGTGACTTGATTTAGAATTTATTGACAGAATCCCATGGTTCGCGGTATTCCATTTATTTGGGTGTGAATAAGATGTACCGAGATGTGAAGCGAATTTATTGGTGGCCTGGCATGAAGAAAGATATAGCGGAGTTTGTGGATAAGTGTCAAAATTGCCAAAAAGTAAAATATGAACACCAAAGGCCTGCAGGTTTGCTCCAGAGAATACCAATTCCGGGATGGAAGTGGGAAAGGATAGTTATGGATTTTGTGGTTGGTCTCCCCAAGACATTGGGAAAGTATGATTCTATTTGGGTAGTGGTTGACACATTAACTAAGTCAGCCCACTTCATTCCAGTCAGAGTAGACTATAATGCTCAGCAGTTGACTAAGGTGTATGTAAAAGAGATAGTAAGGTTGCACGGGGTGCCCCTTTCTATCATCTCAGACCGTGGTACGCAGTTCACCTCCAAGTTTTGGAAAAAATTACATGAGGAGTATTCAAGCTAAGCTTTTAGCAGCCCAAAGTAGACAGAAGAAGTATGCAGACCATAAGGTAAGAGACATGGCATTTCAGACTGGTGAGAAAGTTCTTCTTAAGGTATCACCCATGAAAGGGGTAATGAGATTGGCAAGAAGGGCAAGCTTAGTCCCCGATACATTGGTCCCTTTGAGGTCCTTGACTGTGTAGGGCCAGTGGCTTATAGATTGGCTTTACCTCCTAACCTATCGAGAGTTCATCCGGTATTTCATGTGTCCATGTTGAAGAGATATCATGGAGATGGGGATTACATCATAAAATGGGAATCAGTTGTGTTAGACAAAGACCTTCAGTATGAGGATGAACCGATTGCAATTCTTGATTGTAATGTTCGGAAGCTGAGGACCAAAGATATTAAGTCCGTGAAAGTTTAATGGAAGCATCGTCCAGTTGAGGAAGCAACTTGGGAAACCGAGAAGGACATGCGAGACAAGTATCCCAGTTGTTCGTCGATTCAGGTACTACTCTACTCTCACTTTAGCTGTTTTTCCTAGATTGTCACTCGAGGACGAGTGAGGGGTAAATTAGTGTCTATTGTAATGACCTGTTCCCGTCGTTATAGAAAAGCCAATAGAGAAAAATTTTGGGCCGGAAAACTTTTTGGTAGTAACTTGAAATTTCCCAACCAAGTCCAGATTTGGACAAAATCGGAGTCAGTGAGGTCTAGGGTAATATGGTAACAAATGGGATATCAAATTATGAATTTGATCACATGAGTAGATAGCTAAGACATTAAGAAAACCATACGACTTTACGGAATCGAATTCGGGTAAGTAGAACTCCCGAAACTGATCTTAGCATGAACGGGTATTTTCTGAGTGTCATAGGTTGCAGGTGTGTTGTGAAATGGGGGTTTGGAACTCAAATTCCGAGGTTCTGTCTCCGCGCAAGCCGCTAGGGCGGGATTAATCCCGCCAAGGTGGGGCCGTTGTAGCGGGATAAGGTCCGCTGTGGTGGGACAATCGCAACTTAAGTTAGAAATAAACCCCTAAAATGCCATTATTCTGCAATTTCCATTTCTGAGAACTAGGAGACGACCCCAGACGAGTTCTTGACAGTTTTTCATGAATTTTGATCCTAGAGGTAAGGTTTTCACTCCCCAATTCCATTTTTAATGTAAAATCTTGATTGTATATCGTTGGGGGAGGGTTTTGAGTGGTTTTGGATGGTGGGAAAAAATCCTAACTGCACCTTAGGATCATAATTTGGGTCCTGGGTTATTGGGTTTGTCATGATCTGGGGAAATTAGACCTTAATTATTGATCCCCGTATTGAATTATTTGTTTGTAGACCTAGAGCAAGCGGAAAGAATCCAGAAAGGGAAAAATCAAATTTCTTAGGAGGATTCATGCTTTGTTCGAGGTAGGTGATGGTTTGATTTCTTGTTTGCGTGATATATGTTGATGATTACTTCATTGTGATGCATGTGTGTACTTGAATGAAGTATTGTGATCAAACCTAATGAAATGAGAATGAATGATTGTATGCCATGAATCAACACTTGGCTTGTATGATTGTGAGAATATACATTGTGATTGTGATTGTGGTATGTTGAATGGAGCGGGTGTCACGTTCTGACACACTAACAGGGATCAGATGTCACGTACCGACATACTTATTGAAATGGGTGTCACGATCCGACACACTAACATGGAACGAGTGCCATGATCCGGTACACTAACAGTTTGAGTATGGGTTCCATGAGAGGACCAATGACTTTTTGTTTATGCGTATTAAAGAGAATGTGGAATTATGAGTTGTTCATGATTGATAATCGGTATATGTGTTTACATTCTGTGCATGTCATGTTTACCCTGTTGTGATTATTGATATATGTTATGCTTATTGGGATAGTCGTGTGATCCTACCAGTACACTGTGGTTGTGTACTGATACTGCACTTGCTCTTTCTTTGTTGAGTACAGGGCATCTTCAGGCCGCTACTGAAAGACCCTGTTTAGAAGACCAGTGATCGAGTCAAATTCAAGGGTGAGCCAGTTCTTCCAGGCTTCCATGAGTTCTCGTTATGTTTAGTCCATTGCTATTCAGACTTAGACTAGTACTTTAGATATTCTCTTGTTTAGTTGGGTTGCACCCATTTTTTTAGACTTGTTGAACTTTAGAGTTTTGGTACATTGACTTTCAGGTTCTAGGGAATAATTTCCGCAATGTTTTGTTAGTCGTTGTTAGATCTTTTTGGAGTTTATGGGAACTCTATTTGACTCTTGCATTTAAACCTGCTTCCGTATCTTTAAATGCCTAGTAATTGATTAAATTGTGTAGTTCTTGGGTTAGCTAATTAGTATTAGTGGTTCTCCCACCGGAGGGTTAGTGTGGGTGCCACTCACGATGGTCTGGGTCGTGACATAAAAATAGTAAGAATCTGGTAATATTAACCATTCGTGAAAAATCTGGCAATCATAAGAGTAGCTCCTTTAAAATCATGATTTCTTAACATAATCTTTGAGACACTTATTTGAAGCATCAAAAAGCATTCTTGGTTTATAAAAACATTCTTTACACAATGCATGCTTGTTGGAATAACTTAGTCATGATCATAAAAATACTTGCATATGAAATATCATTAAAAATGTTAAATTATGATCAAATTATGTATAATAAGATCAATCACAAAGAATAAACTTATATTCAATAGAACCCATAAGAAAGCATGAAAACCCTAGAATTAGGTAAGAATGAAACATTGAGAAATATAGGTTTCTTTGAGACTCAATGGGCGGAGAAGGACCCATTGATAAAGTTCCCACATACCTTGATGAAAACTCCAAGTGAAATTGGAGAAGAAGAGCTGAAGCTTTGGAATCCATGATCTTGCCTTGGGAGAGAAGACTTGAGAGAGAGTCTTGGAATATTGAGAGAATGAGAGGAAATGGGAAGGTTAGGGCATTAGGAATCAATTATACCCTTCAAAATAGGCCTAAAACAATATAGTGTAGGAATTAAAAGAGTAGGAAAAGACTGAACTATCCCTGGGAAGTAACTACGAACATCTTCTATGGTCCGTAGAAATGTTCAGCCCCTCAACGGCTCCTTCCTGTCCAACCACCAAAATGTCAAGTCTCAGACCCTTCATTCCACGACAAGATCTACGTTCTGTATTTCCTTAGACGGTTCGTAAAAACCTCTCATACACTCAATACTAAAGTCCAATCTCCTGAAGCTCAGTGGTATGGTCTATGAACCCATTCATGGTCCATAGTCTCATCCACGAATCGTGAATGTGAACCGTCCTGTCATCCACCAAACTTACCACTTTCTAAAGGTTGAACCACGAGCTGGTCTACGGTCCGTGAATTGATTTACGGATCATACAACCGTCTGAGGCCCATGACTTAAAGTTTCCATTTCCTGAGTTCCCTTCCACGAGAGGCTTCCACAGACTATGGAACCTTATACGGTTCCTGAACTATTTTCGTGGAAGTGGATGTTGCAGACTTTAGTAACATTTCCTGCACTTTCCAACTGCACTGAATTAGGCTCTTTCGAGCTATTACAATTAAGGAATTAAAATATTAATTAATAATTATTATAGTTTTGATATTTTTGGAATATTGTGTTTTTTAAACTTGTCTGTTGTGTTTCGTAAGGATTCGAGGTATGTTTGGAAAAATAAAAACTATTGTTATATAGGGGTTATTGTTACTTAAATTGTATAATTAGTTTTTTGTTTCCTTAATTAAATTGGTTAAGGTTTGGGTCAGATGATTCTCCCGTTGGAGGATTAGTGTGGATGCCACGCACGACCATTTGAATCGTGACATCTATATTTATTGTTTTTTATTGTTAATATTTCATAACATGTATTTAATAATTTACATTGAATATAATTCAACATGGTTTATTTAAATAATAAATAAGAAATATTTAAGAAGAAAAATACTTGTGACAGATTTTCTTCCTTGCTAAACAAAAAAAAATGGCGAGGGATTATGATAAACTAATTTTTGTCACAAATAGCAAGGCATAAACTACTAAAAATATGTTGGGATTAATCAACGACAAAAGTTTTATAGAAAGTTTATTAAAATGACAAAATAAATTATGAAATTAGCGACGATCTTTATAAAAATAGCAACATAATATTTCTTCACTAAAATTTAGCAACAAATCTCATACATATAATCTTGATAGACAACTAGGAAAATATCAACAAACTATTCAACCTATTCATAAAGAAGTAACCCTCTGTAGCAATACAAAGAAAATGGAGATAAGTAGGTGCTCCAAAACATGCTCGCTTCATTCCTTCCATAGCCAAATTATTTGAAACTGCATTAGTTTTACCTGATCTCCAACATTGTAATGACCCTACATGTCATTTTTTTCATTTTCTTATTTTTTTCACCATTTAGAGCTTTTCTATAGCGACCATAAGTCATTTATGACTTTCTAGGACTAACATTTTGGTCGATGGGTCGTTCGTTTGAATTTTATGTAAGTTTTCATATTTTGGAGCTTTTGAAAATTGAAAGGTTGACTTCAGTTAAAAGTTTAGGAAGACGACCTCAAAATGCAATTCTGACAGTTTCATCAGCTCTAGAAGGACCATTTTAGGCTAGGGGTATGGTTAGTTCTGGCCCCGAGACTTCTAGTGTGACTTCGTGCCATTAGGCGTTTTAACTTTGAAGCTTAAGCCAAGGGTTGACTTTGATCAACATTCTTCGTAAACGTGCTCATATAAGAACTCTATCAGTGCGGTAAGCTCAGGAATATCAAGTTTGGTCTAGAACAACCTTTCGTGAGGTTCCCTAGGCTTCCGGTCTCATTTGATCCTTCTTGTGGTTTTAAGCTTAAAACCGAACTTGGTTGTGGGACCCACTTTTCATCGAAATAACCTGGATAGAGGTTTTGGTGGTTTCATTGAGTTCAGAATGTCAAATTTAGTGGGGTAGCATATCTAGTTTATTTTTATCGATCCCGAACGAATTCTGAGAGTTGGTTCAGAGACAATACCAAAATATGGTGTTGCTAGTGCAGATGTTTAGGGACCAAAATTCAGTCTTTTTGCGACCAGATATAGGTTTAGCGACCAGAACTGCTGCTATTTAAATAGCTAAATATCAGTTTCATCCCTCATTTTAAAACTTCGACATCTCAAGCTAGAAAGCACTGTTTTGGGTGATTCAAGTTGCGTTTCATCTGAAATTGGTGTGGATACGTTTGGGACTGATCGGGGAAGCGTGGAAGTCAGCGTATTGAGGTAATTTCTTCCCGGAAGGGGCTGACAAAGTCCTTTAATGGTGTTTTTCTTGTGTTTTGTTCCATGGACTGTTTTAGCCTATTTTCGAGCATAGTTTGTGCCAGTTTTTGAGGCACAAGTTCCTTGGGCTATTTAGAAACTTTTGACGGAGTCAGCTTTAGAATTCTCGGTGTCGGTCCCACATTCCCATTTTGATTTCGATTTGGGTCCATTTACAACTGTTGTGATTTTAGTGTCAAAATATCTCTAATGACGTTGTGATTGATATCTTGATAGTTTGGCGGTATTCAGAGGCATTTCGGATGCAGATAGCTCGTGTGTGGTGGATTTGGAGTGCTCCTATTCACCTTTGAGGTAGGCTTTGGTTTACTTTCTTGATTGAACATTTTAGATAATGCCTAGTTTAGATTTCATGTAATTTTGCCGGGTATTAAGCTTTCCTTTTGTTATTCCATCATTTCTTTATTCCGTAAGTGCCTTGGGCTTATTTTAGATGTTTGAATCCTTAGTTTAGGGTGTGGTTTGCGTGTGGTGTAGATGATATTGCTTAACCTTGTTAGGATTGATTCGTGGTGGCCTTAGACTAGGCTGGACATTAGATTCTTTAGGTTATGTTGTATCGCCTCATTGTTATGATTTGCTCCCTTCAGGGCTTGTTTTGAGTCGTTCTTCTTGCATTGCTGCTTGTGACCTTGGTGGTTCACTGTAGTCGTGGGTTGGTCCTAGCTTTGCACAATCTTGAGCGTTGTGATTGGAGTAGGGCGCTGTCCCTTGGGTTTGCTCCCCCTTTACTGATTTAAGATCTCTTCTTGATCCCTTTGCTTGTTGATGAGCGATGGGCATGTTGTATCCTTATTGAGCTTATGATTATACTGTTGGGATCGAGGGAGTATGTGAGGACCACTTATATCCCAACTTAGTACTCTTTGCTTTGGTAGTGTAGTTTCATCGGCTGTTTAATTATTTGATTTTGAGTGCGTTGTTTGAATGCTGGTGATCGCAAGCATGAATTTATTACTCATTCTCATAGATTTTGTGGTACGATCCCGACCCATGCATTGACATATTTATTGTTTATGATGAGATACTATTTTCCTCAGTTGTTATTCTAAACTGGTTTTAATAGGAGTCGTACAACCTAGATCACTTGACTTATTGATTTTTGAGATTACGAGCGTCAGGGACATGCTCCTTTTTATACTTGAGATATTAGAGGCATCTGGGAAGTGCTCAGTTTTTACTTGACTAATCGGTGCGTCGACACCATTTCAGGCATACTTTATATCTTACTGGCTCCTCTGGAGTTTACTTACTGGGTAGGTGGTCCCATTATTAGTTATTCATGGTTTGAGGCCGTTTCTTCTGGTTAGAGGTTGATGTTTATAGTTAGAGGCCATTATTTCCAGTCCGAGGCTGATGTTGACGGTTCGAAGCCATTATTACTAGTTTGAGGCTGACGTTTTACGGTTTAAGGCCTTTACCTATGGTTAGAGTTTTGGATTGTTAGTAATGGTTTTTCTGCTCACCCTGCATTCATATGCATTTCCTATCACCAGTATAGTTGTTTGTTGTTTGTACCCTCCGATTTATGGGGGTCGATTGGGTTATGTTTGTCGTTTGTACCTTCCGAGCTTATGGCGATTCAATCAGGTTATTTTTTGACTATATTTTATTCTCTACTACTGTTTTATTGTTACCTAGTAGGTTTTGACTTTAGAATTATAGTTTTGGTTCCTCCAGACACTAGTTAGTTGACTTGGTATCTTATTTGCTTGCGATTAGGTTGTTGGCTTGCGATCCAAGTGCGTTCTTGACCCGACTTCATATCCCTTGTTTCCTGATTCTATTCTCCATTTCCTTTCTATTTTAGTATTTCCTGTTTAGTTACTTGTGTTATGTTTTACCTATTACTTGTAATTTATGCTTGCGCTGTGTTTTGAGCTCAATCGGCCATTGTTTGCTAAATACCGCTTTTGTTACTCATACTACACTTCTCCCTGCATATTGCAGTTGAGTTATCATCCTTGTTTTGGAGTCAGGCGGAGAAACTCGGGATTTCGAAGATTAAGGTGAGCTTCTAGCGTCTGAAGCTACCAGTATTCGTCTATTTTTGGCTTGGCTGAGTCTTTATATTGTATTCAGAGACAGCCTGTACTTACCTTGTGTTTGTGAAAGCCTTGTACTCATATTTGGGAGTAGATGCTAAACTACTAACTAATATCAGGTCTTGGGATGGTTTCTTAATTGTTTTCTGGTGATTATCCTTTCTTCGCTTGATATAAGTTTTTTTCTTTTTATTGTTCGCTTCCGCTTGGTAGGTCGTTGCTTATGACACGAGGCTAAGGGTTAGGCTTACCTACTGGTGGGATATAGTAGGTGCCCTCATGATATGAGAAATTGGATCGTGACATTTTGGTATGAAAGCTCTAGGTTGACCGCTATCGTTGGTATGAGAGAAAATGCCTAGTAGAGTCCTGCGGATCGGTGCAGAGACGTTTGTATCCTATCTTAGGGAGGCTATAGGGAATTCTTAGGAATTTCTTTTTTTGACTCTTATCATGTGTTTTTCCTTTGAGTAACTTCTAAATCTGCTTCCTTGGAACCTATTCTCTCCTCGGTGGATAGCACTAAGTATTCAATGGATGTGGGCAGAGCATCAAAACGTTGTATTAGAGTTTCAAGACGTGATCAGGCTAGGAGGCTTCAGTCAGTCATGGACCTTAAAGTCAGAGGCATTCCTTAGCATTTAGAGAGTTAGGGGAAAGCCCAGGCATTGGCAGGGTCTTTGACTACCTCACTTCCTCGGTATTCAGTGTTAGTAGGTCAGAGCTTCTCTGAGGGTACACCTCAGGTAGGTGAAGTTATTGGTGCAACAGGTGCTCCTCATAGCAGAGTTGGGTTGACTGGTCCCAGTAGGGTTTGTCTTCCATTTCTAATTATGTGTTGGGATTTCTAGAGTGGGTTGAGCATAACTCCACATTGTTTCTTTTAAATTTGGAATTGAGTCAGAGGTTGATCGAAAGGTTGGCTTTGCTACTCCAGTTAGCGTCAGAGCATCCAATATCAGTAGGGTTTACCTTTCCCCTGGTTGCAAGTCATGTGAAAGCTGTGGAGTAGGCATTCATTGAGACTTATAGTAATAGTGGTGAGAAGCTTTGCCATCAGTACAACGGTGCCAAAATTCCACTTTGAGGTGAGTATCAATTTAAAAAGCGAGACCTTTCTTTTTCAACCTATCTAGTTTATGGAGGTAGCATCTCAGGGTTTAAGGGGGTATGAGGTAGGTCGTTCTGCTAGCGGCAGGTAGAGTTTAGGCCAAACTTCTCATGTTGGTTATTCTGAACCTTCGGGTGTTGGGTCTCATGTTACTCCATTTGGGTCTTTGCAGGCAGTTGCTCTAGGTAATGGTTGATATGGGTGTGGCGAGATAGGCCATTATGTTAGAGATTGTCACAAGGCCCCAATACAGTTTGCTAGATGTTGTTCTAATTTTGGCAAAGGTAGAAAAGGCAGATCAACGTGTTCTTGGCACCGATCTTCGTGTTATAAAGGTCTCTATGATTGTGGAAAGTTGGACCACTAGTCTAGAGAATACCCTAGGTGGGATTTTCTTTTCTAAGTATTGCAGACATTTGATAGTCCCCAGGCTATGGTGGTCGGACTCAATTGTACCTGTGGGAGCTTCTTCATCAGCCTATAGCTTATCCATAGTATGGGGCCAGGATGAGAGGTATTCATCTAGATCAATCTTATAGGTTATCGGCTCCTCCTATTAGAGGTGATGCCTTGGGTATTGCCATTACTACATCATGTGTTTAGGTTGAGGTTAGACACGGTCTGCTCTATGCATCTGCAGGCAGGTTAGAGGCTGGGGCTTCAGGTATCCCTTATTTGGATGCAATTTTTTAGTTTATCCTGTTGGTTCTTATTTTGTGTGATTTGGGGTTTTCATACCCATTTTGGTTTAATTGTCTTATTATCTATTCTTGTCTTGTTATGACAACTTGATTTGAGGATTGTGTATGTGTTTTTCCCCTGTAGTTGATTTCTTTTGGTAGTGGATCGACTAGTCCGTGTTGCTTTGATTGGGAGTAGTGATTGAGTAACTCCACGTGCCTTTGCCTTGATAGTCCTTTGGGGGTTGTAGCCTTTGGGATTGTTGGTTTCCCTTTTTGCAACCCTTATTGTGTGCTTTTGTTGTGATGTCGATCCTTGTTTTGTAGGTGGCTAGACCAGTTTTGCCCGATTTGAGTTTTGTGTATTGTAGAGCCTAGTTGTCTTAAGAGGTTGGCTTAGTTGTGAGCTGACCCTTTTTGAGTAGTAGTTGGGAGATTGCTAGTTCTCGGAATTGTGTGTTAGGTAGTTAGCCTTCTTTAGTTGTAGTAGTCCTTTTGGTTGCTTTCTCCATTTTCATTAGTCTTTTCTTGAATACGGAGTTTTGTTTTCGCTCATTCTGTCTTTTTGATACGTCCGCTTCTTTTGATCTTGGAGGTTGGTTATGGCTAGCTAGAGGTTGGAGGTGTGATCTCTTGGTGTGCTTGAACTAGCTGTTGTGTTGGTTCTTTGTTGCTATGTTGATACCCTCAAGGCTAGTGCATGATTTAGAATCAGAAAGGTGGTGTTCATTGGTGATTTCAGGCCTTACCCCTGTTGAGAAATGGAAACTTGCTAAGAAGATTCATCTTCAAGTTGGGGTCATGGTAATCTATTGAATATATGAGTTGGCTCTAGTTTAGGATGCATGGTGTGCTCTTTTCATGTTTGGTAGCTTGCATGGTTCATGATGGGGTTGGTACCCCTGGGCCACTACCGGCCAATTGACTATGCTGATACGCCCCTTGCTAGCTTGTTTTCCCTTAGGATGGGGTTTTTCACTAACATTTATGGTGGAGGAGCAATTTATGGGCTCATGGTATCGGTGTTTCAAAAGTTCCTTTGGTTGGAGTAGGTTGTTGGATCAGGAATCAGTGCTACCTTGTTATTCAGAGGATAGTCATCCTTTTGATTAGCGTGGTTAGATTTAGAAGGTTATGTTTCACCTAGGTTTGTTGGTTTGAGGGTTAGAAAAAGATTTTGGGCTTTTCCTTGGACTGAGTTCCATGTCTTGGCAGTTGTCGTTCCTCGATGTTCAAGAGAAGCCTGTTGTTCTTCCGAGGTTGATGTTGTGTGGTCTTGTAGGAATGTTTCAATGGTGCTATAGATGTTCTAGATAGCTAGGACTGACAAAACACTCTTGGGGGTTAGAAGATGTTAGATATGGAGCATTAGGTTAGTTTTTCAAATTGGGAGATAGGTTGCATCTGCCATGATCCTGAGTTTGCTAAATTATGTTGATTTGGTGTGGTGTTTGTCTTTTCAGATGAATCTGGTGCTTTCAGGAAAGTTCAGTTCAGTTGGGTAAGTGTTGGAGACCAAAATGGATTTGGAGGAGTTTTTGGAGTTTTGAAGTGAATTTGAGGATTTTCCTCTTAGCCTAAATTCTATGATGGGAATGTTCGATCCGAGAGATTGTCTAAGTTTCTAGTGGAGCATGTGGACTCTGTATTCTTGTCTTTTTGTGCCTTTAGGCTGTGTCTATCCTTCTACTTGCACAGACGAAAGTCCTTTTAGTAGTGGATGTTGTAATAACCCTCTAGGTCATTCTCTTCATTTTCTGATATTTTCAGTGTTTAGAGCTTTTCTGTAGCGACAAATAACTTGTTGGGACACACATTTCGATCGACGGGTCGTTTGTTTGGGTTTTATGAAAGTTTTCATATTTTGGAGCCTTTGAAAGTTGAACGGTTGACTTCAGTCAAAAATTCAGGAAGACGGCCTCAAAATGCAATGACAGTTTCATCAGCTCTGAAAGGGTCATTTTAGGCTAAGGGGATGGTTGGTTGGGGCCCCGACATTTCTGGTGTGAGTTTGTCCCCTTAGGCATTTTAACTTTGAAGCTTAAGCTGACTTTGGTCAACATTCTTGGTAAACGTACTCGTTTGAGAACTCTATCAGCGTGGTTAGCTTCGAAATATCGAGTTTAGTCTAGAACAACCTTTCCTGTGATTCCCTAGACTTCCGATCTCATTTTGAGCTTTCTTGTAGTTTTCAACTTAAAATGAAACTTGGGTGTGGGACCCAATTTTCATCGAAATGACCTCGGATGGAAGTTTCGATGGTTCCATTGAGTTTGGAATGTCGAATTTAGTGGGTAAGCATATCTGGTTTATTTTTATTGGGTCCCGAATGAATATCGAGGGTCTGTTCGGAGTCTTCCAAAATATAGCAAAATCTGGTGTTGTTGGTGTAGCTTTCAACTAGAATTCATCTTTTAGCAACCAGGCAGAGCTTTTAGCGACCAAAATCGCAGCTATTTAAATAGGCACAATATCAGCTTCGACCCTCATTTAAAAACTTCGATATCTCGAGCTAGGAAGCTCCATTTTGGGTGATTCACAAGTTGTGTTTCGTCTGTATTTGATATGGCTACGTGTGGGACTGGTCGTGGAGGCATGGACGTCAGCGTAGTGAGGAAATTTCTACCCGGAAGGGTATCCCCAAGTCTTTTAATGGTGTTTTTCTTTGTGTTTTGTTGCATGGACTATTTTAGCCCATTTTTGAGCTTAGATTGTGCCCGTTTTCGAGGCACAAGTTCCTTGGGCTATTTAGAACCTTTTGACGAAGTCAATATCAAAATTCTCGATGTGGGTCCCACATTCCTATTTTGCTCCATTCTGGGTCTATTTCCAATTGTTGTGATTTTAGTGTCAAAACATCCTTAATGATGTTGTGATTGATAATTTGATAGTTTGGAGGTATTCCGAGGCATTTCGGATGCAGATAGCTCATGTAGGGTGGATTCGAAGCGCTAGTGTTTAGCTTTGAGTAGGCTTCGGTCTACTTTCCTGATTGAGCTTCATAGTTAATGCCTAGTATAGATTTCATGTAATTTTGGATTGTATTTGCTAGGTATTTAGCTTTCCTCTTTTTATTCCATCATTTCTTGATTCTGTAAGAGCCTTGGACTTATTATAGGTCTTAGAATCCTTAGCTTATGATGTGGGTTCGCTTGTGGTGTAGATGATCTTGCTTATCCTTGTTAGGATTGATTCATGGTGGCCTTAGACTAGCTTGGACATTACATTCTTTAGGTTGTGTTGTATCACCTCGTAGTTATGAGTTTCTCCCTTTAAGGCTTGTTCTAGGTAATTCTTCCTGCGTTGATACTTGCGACCATGGTGGTTCGCCGTAGCCGTGGGTTGGTCCTAGCTTTACTTAGTCTAGGACTTCAGCAGTGTGATTGGGGGTAGGGTGTCACCCTTAGGTTTACTCCCCCTTTACTAATTTAAAATCTCTTCTTGATCCATTTTCTTGTTGATTAGCGGTGGGCATGTTGTATCTTATTGAGCTTATGATTATACTGTTGGGCCTGAGTTCGTATGTGAAGACCACTTAGATCTTAGGTTAGTACTCTTTGCTTTGGTAGTGTGGTTTCATCGGCTGTATAATTATTTGATTTTCAGTGCCTTTTTGAATGCTGGTGATGTCATGCATTGCATTGTTTACTCATTCTCATGGATTTTGTGGTATGATCCCGGCCCATGCATTGGCATATTTATCGTTTATGACGAGATACTATTTTCCTCAGTTTTTATTCTAAACTAGTTTTAACAGTAGTCATACCACATGGATCACTTGACTTATTGATTTTTAAGATTATGAGCGTCAGGGACTTTGTCCTTTTTAAACTTGAGATATTAGAGGCATTTGGGATGTGCTCAGTTTTTACTTGTCTAATCGGTACGTTGACGCCCCTTCATGCATTCTTTTGATCTTGCTGGTGCCCCTGGAGTTTACTGACTGGGTAGGTGACCCCATTATTGGTAATTCACTATTAGATGTCATTTCTTCCTGTTCGAGGCTGATGCTCATGGTTCGAGGCTATTATTTCCAGTCTAAGGCTGATGTTGATGGTTCAAGGCCGTTATTCCTAGTCTGAGGCTGATGCTTTGCGGTTCGAGGCTGTTACCTCTAGTTAGAGGTTTGGATGGTTAGTGATGGTAATGCTGCTGACCTTGCATTCATATGCATTGCGTATCACTAGCATACTTGTTTGTTGTTTGTACCCTCCAGTTTATGGTGGCCAGTTGGTTTATGTTTGTTGTTTTTACCTTCTTGGATTATGGGGGTTCAGTTAGGTTATTGTTTGACTATATTCTATTCTCTACTATTGTTTATTGTTACCTAGAATATTTTGACGTTAGAATTGTAGTTGTGGGTCCTCCTGACACTCGGTAGTTGACTTGCTATCTTAGTTGCTTGCGATTAGGTTGTTGGCTTATGATCCAGGTGCGTTCTTGACTCGACTTCTTACCCCTTGTTTCCTGTTTCTATTGTACATTTCCTGTCTATTTTAGTATTTTTTTGTTTAGTTACTTGTGTTATGTTTTCCCTATTACATGTTATTTATGCTTGTGCTATCTTCTGAGCTCAGTCGGCTGTTGCCTGCTGAGTTCCATTTTTGGTACTCATACTACACTTCTTCCCCTGCAGATTGTAGTTGAGTTATCGCCGTTACTTTGGAGTCTTGCGGAGCAGCTTGGGATTTCAAAGATTAGGGTGAGCTTCTGGCGTCTGAAGCCACCGATTTTCATCTCTTTTTGGCTAGGCTTAGTCTTTATATTGAATTAAGAGATAGTCTGTACTTGCCTTGTATTTGTGAAATCCTTGTACTCCTATTTCAGACTAGATGCTCAACTACTAACTGATGTTAGGTCCTGAGATAATTCTAGTATTGTCTTCTGTTGATTATCCTTTCTTCGCTTGATATAAGCTTTTTGCTTTTATTGTTGGCTTCCGCTTAGTAGCTCGTTGCTTATGGAACCGGGCTAAGGGTTAGGCTTACCTACTGGTGGGATATTGTAGGTTTCATCATGACCTAAGAAATTAGATCCTAACAGGCATCCCCATTCGCCTTCTCCGACATCACATCCACAATAATCTTTGATTTCACCTGAGGCAAAACCAACAAATAAGTAGCTTCTTAGGAAAGCTAATAAAGAAAAACAGTTACATTTTGCTTGGACACAATACAATTGAAAGGGGTGTGGAGCAGAGGCGAACCCAGGATTTCTAGATTTCGGGTGCACCACATATGATCTCTAAGCTAAATTTAAAATAAAAATAATGATTTTAGCACTCTAGCTGGATTCAAACCCTAGTCTTATAGGTGGTTCCTCTTGCTTGTACTAGCAGCATAAGAACACTCCTATGCTTCTTATGGGTGCACCATTTATTTTATTCTTGTTTCTGCTAGTTTCTCAAAATAAATATACATATATACACATAACTTTTTTTGAAGTTAATACGATCACGTGCACCCCCACTAGCAAATGTGGGCCTGCCTTTGGTGTGGAGAAACTTACATAATAGTTTGAATATAGATGGGTCACACAAACCCAGGTTAAGAGGAATGTGGATGCTGGAAAATTCTCCGACATTAAACTTGTTAGTTGAAACATATTCAATAAGATCAAAAGTTCATGTAGACACATGTTCGACAAAGTACATGATAGAGACAACGAACCTTGACATGAACCCCTCTTTCCTAGATAAAGAAGAGAGTCAAAAGCATGTGATTCCTTAAGAATCTCTTGGTGAACAGTGTGTGAGATATCAACCTCACATATACCTTTCCCTATTGTATTGTTGGGCACGTGCTCCAAATCATGAATGATTAGCACAACTCGTATACAATCTGGGGACTGGTGCATATTGAATGACTACAAGTGATATTCTACAATTACACAATCTGCACCAGTGTTTTAAAAGGCACGGGCGTGAGGCGGGGTGTTTTACTTAGTATAGGGCGAGGTGTTTTACTTAGATATTGTTATCTAGTATAACAATATAATAACACAAAATTATAAAAAAATACATTAATAATTTGAAGTAATTACAAACATGATTATGAAAACTCATAGAAAATAAAACTTCTAACATGATTATACAAATATAAATAATCTAATACTTAACTTTCTAATAATAAAAGAATCATTATTTCTAAAATATTTTTTTATCATACTATACAATTTACCCCCATAAAACAAAATAATCAATAAAACTTACTCATGCAAGGTGTCATTGTCAAAGGAAGGGATATTCATTCCAATACTCTGATCCTTCAAGTTGAAACCATAAAGAACGCTAAACACACTTATATACAGGATGTCATTGTAGTAGTCAATAATATGAGAAATGTGATGCCTAAAAAAAGTGTTGTTCTAGGGAGCAGTAGCAGAGCCATGATTAGGTATTTGGTAGTTCTAAATTTTAGGAAACAAGAGAAAATATTGCAAATCATGCTTCCTTCCAAAAAAAAAAAAGAAATCTAGCA